>JAZHYW010009037.1:0-137149 GCA_037355805.1 Ixodes ricinus
ATGGGTCACGAAAGCGGTGCATCGGGCAGAAAAGTGTGCGCTCCCGGAGGCGCATCACGCGCCGAACGACGGTTCGAGGTACGGGTGAGCACCCGAGATTGGTGAAAAGGTGAGTAGGAAACGCCGGCAGGATGCCGAAGCCCGCCATCTTGACTAGGGTTAGTGACGAACTGCTGTGGAGAGCGGTCATTTTGACAGAGCGGAGCGACTACCCGATCAACGGAGGAGGACAACTGTGATGCGTCAGAACGCGAAGCAGCTCCTAATCGATGGTACATATCGCAGTCTCGAGATGTCTGCTCGAACTGTTGTGCAAGGGAGACAGCACGTTCGAGGCTCGGTGCGGTAGCCCCCACAGACTCTCGGATCAGCCGATCCTGTACCTCCGATGATCTAAGTCCCGTCAAAAACATCTCCGCGATTCGATCGTCAAGAGAGTCCCCATAGTCGCAAAACGATCCGAGGTGCCGCAGCGCTCCAAGGAAATCCAGTACGCTTTCACCGGGCGCCTGGACACGACTGTGAAACTTTTTCCGCTCAAGGACCACGTTCCTACCAGCAGCGAAATAACCGTCAAGAGCCGTTAATAGAACGTCAAACTCTGTGACGTTCTCGTTCACGGCGGGTCCTGCCATATTAAAGGTAGCTACGATTCGCTGGCCCTCCTGGCCAAGCAAGCTTATAAGCAGGGCACGTTTGCGCTTAGCTGAATACTGATCCGCTTCAATAACATCGAGGTAATTCATAAAACTCGATTTCCATGTCTTCCAAGGCTGTATGGGGGTGCCTGGCGTTGGCAAAAATGGCGGGGGAGCTGGGAATGGAACAGCCGCCATGTTGGGACAGGTTCGAACGTTGAGCACGAAGTAAACTTAGCGATAAATGAATTAGTACTTGCCAGTGTCGGCCACCACCCATCCGCGGCGCGGAGTTTGTTAAGAAAATCCCATCCTCGTCGCCAAAATGTAGTATTTCTGATCGAGCGGCGGCCAGGGGCCCGCCGTTGAAGCTCAAAGAAGGAATGACAACCGCCGGCTGCTGGTCATGGTCTCTGAGTCTCGAGCACCCCGAGCGCGGGTGCCCGGCCCTGTTTATTCCACGCGCGGCATCGGCTTCTTTTTCAGTGCCGGCATTATAGGCTATATCCAAATACTACAGTTTGGAACGTAGAACCAGCATATTCGCACAGAGCAGAAAGAATAAAGCCGTACTTATTGAAAATTTGACTTTATTACCTGGCCTAGTTTCAATTTATTATGATCGTACATGCGGAGGGAGTTACTGATCCAGTGTTACTGCGTAGTTGCCGTCTTAGTTTTCCAGATGTCCTTCGTTCGTTTGGCACGTACAGGGTGTTTCTACGAAAAATGGACAAATTCAATATAACAAAAACTACTGCGTCGCAAAAAAAAAAGGCTTCTGCTGTTTTGGTTTTGGGCCTAGGTTTGGGATAATTAGATTGTTAATTATTTTTGCGTAATTAACTTTTTTCATATTGTGTTTAGGGCATGGTTTCAATTAGAAAATTGCTCAGATTTATCGAAAAACACCAAATCAACAAGTTGCAGAACGATAGAAGGCACGCCCAGCATTCTACGGCTTTCTGAAAAACCTCACAACTTCGACGGGTTTTTAAGTTTCGGTCTGCAATCGGAGCGCTTCTCGGGGCCCCGACGGCACCGCGCCCCGTGGAGAAATAGTGCAACCAAGCTCTATTGCGCTGTCCTCGGGCAAAAATAATTTACAATATAATTATCCCAAGCTTTAATAATTTTCCTTAAATAGGCCCTGGCCCAGGACCAAAACGACACAAGCCTTCTTTTTTTTTTTTGTTGCGACGAGTAGTTTTGCAGTATCGAATTTGTTTACTTTTCGTGAAACCCGGCAACTACGCAGTAACACTGGATCAGTAACTCCCTCCGCATGTACGATCATAATAAATTGAAGCTAGGTCGGGTAATATAGTCGATTTTCAATAAGTACGGCTTTATATCCCTAAAGGGACAATGAAGGCAATTTAGGACATCTTTTTGGCGATTGAACTGGGTTCCAGGCACGTCTCAGGCCACGTTGCCCAAATTTCAGCCGAAACCGGCGCTTGTGTGCCGCGCAAATCAATAAAACAGTCGCGGTAATAATTGCACCGGGATCGACTGGGGCGACGCCCCGAGAGTTGCGGGAGAAGCCAGGAGAAGCGGAGCTCGCGTGACCGATGCGGGGCCAAGACGCGCGACGTCACAAACGGCGCGTCGCGCCGTTTGTGACGTCGCGCGCCTTGGCCCCGCCAAACGAGCTGACGCGCGCCGTTTGCGACGTCGCGCGTCAGCGATTGGTCGCTGACGCGCCGCTTGTGACGGCCAGAACGGCCAGATCGCTGCCGCTCTCCCCTCGGCATCTCCCCGGCGTCCGTCCTTCGGCATGCGGGCCGCTCGTTGCCGGCTGTGCGGTCTCCGTCGGGTGATAGCAGAGGCCGCCACGCACGTACTCCCGTTCCGTTGGTGTTCGGTTACCGAACGGAAGCTCGAACTCGCTCGCGAGAGCGGCATTGCCGTCCATGTTGACAAATTCGGCGAAACGACCGCGCCACCGCGCTGCTATAACCCACCGCGGTAACCAGAGTCTCGACGCCCTAAATGCTACCGGTACCGACAATTCACATGTGACGTCACTCCGTACGTCACCTCCGTTTTCGGAGGCCCAAAAACGAGAAACACAGATAGTTGAGTTTCGGTTTCTTCAGTTCTTTCGTAGGTATAGAAATATGCGTCACAAATGTCTATAAAAATTTAGGCAGTATGCCAGGTTCCCAAGAAGCCTAAAAACACAATTTAAACAAATTAAATTAAATCGCCTTCATTGTCCCTTTAAGGCCCGTTCACAATTGCGACTTGGGACAGTCGCTGGAGCGACTAGCGACAAGCGACTGGCGACCACCAGTGTTCACACCTGATTGAGCGACCGACGAGTCGCCAGGCTCGCTGCCAACTTAACGGATAATAATCGACACCTTCCCGAGCCGGCTGAACGGTTTTTCTGATCAAAGGCGCCGGCAGAAAAAAACAAAAAGCTTAATGGTGCTTCGGAACGTAAAACAACGGCTATATGTGCGCTCCCTCAACCGTGATATTGTACGTATACACATCGCGACACTGTTAGCGCGAACACGACATCGGCGCATTTTCGTCTTTTACTTCTATATAGTATTAGCGAGCACGACATTTTATCGCTTACATTATAGAACTAAATGAGCTCTTTCCGTAGCAATATTAACTTGGATGACATCCCTTGGTTTCAAAGAGAAAAACTGGAAAAACCGGCGATCGCTTGTTCGCGCTAACAGCACTAACAGTGTCGCGCTCTGTACCTGCCATGCCGAAAATGTCGCCGATCGCGTTCCAGGCCTGCAGCTTTTTGTCTCGATCCTTGTGGTCGGGGTGCCGCTCATTGTAAGGAAGCGGATAGTCTTTGACAGCATTAATAGGAGCTTCCGCGCGAGAACTCCATGCCAGCTACCGCCAGTGCCGGATGTAAACAAACGCACGCATCACTTCCGACGAGACTGTGATTGGCTCCGCCGTCCAGCGACTCGCTTTTGCGACTTGAGAAATCGGTCAGGGAGCGACTGCCCAAAACCGGTCGGTAGCGACCTATTTTGGTCGCTCCGCGACCAAAAATTAGTCGCTAGTCGCTGGTCGCTCCAGCGACTGTCGCAAGTGTGAACGGGCCTTTATGCTGAAAAGCGCCGACGTCGTGTTCGCGCTAGTATAGAATCCGACAGTTCATATCAATACATGTACGAAGCCGTTTTAGCACCGTTTTTAATGCACTTAATTTGAAAGAAAAACGTCGTAACTGACCAATTATTTCGTCTGCCTGACTGAGAAATGTTCTAAGGTATACCTAGTACGTACGAATTATTTGGAATATTTGCTCAAGTATAATCGAGCGCAAGAAAAAAATGCGCTCACTTTTTTCCATAGAAATGCATTACCGGAAGTCAGCTTTCGACAGGTTGCTGTCTGCTTCAATTTGTAGCAGCACGCTAGTGCCAGTTGAACATCTAGCGTACATCATAATAACTCTATGGTATTTGTATAACAATTCCAAAACATGACACCTTGAGCAATTGTCTGCGATCCTGTATCATATAAAATGATTAAACCACATAGATGAAAATTTAATACCTCATTGTGCCCACACACAAATATAAAAGTGCGATTTCATTTGAAATTGCCAAAGAAAAAGAGGTAATTATATATATATTGTGGTTCTCCTTAGGGCCACTGCCTTTGGGAGTACCACGTTCGCGGCGAGACGCTCTACCGCGAAGCGGGTTCGTGCTCGCGTGGCATGCTGCTCGTCGAGCGCAAAGAGACACCAGTCACGTTGGTAACGGTGATAAACTCTGTTTATTTACAATACAAAACAAATAACAAAAGTCAACGGCTAAGCTGGTGAACGTCGTCGGAGTGGAGGTGGTCCACGGCCGAACGGTCGTTCACGAAGATACAAAGGACGGGGGTCAAACGCTCACCGGTGCACCGGACGGTTCCCCGTTGTTGCCGCCGCCGAAATCCCAGGAAGAAGACCCAGCGATCCCGCTGTCCGTTGGTTTTAAGATAACAGCGGGGCGAAAGGGCCAATCAAGGAGCGACACGTCGATCTCCTTTGTGCGGGGGTTCGTTCCGGAAATCGCCCCAAAGGGGGAGAGGAGGAAGCCACTCACAGTGGTAAGCAGCGCCACCTCTCGCTACGCCAGCGCGGCCGCCACGGCGCGCCAAGACGCTGACGCGACAGAATGTTGAGGGATCACAATCCCCCCCAATATATATATATATATATATATATATATATATATATATATATATATATATATATATATATATATATAATGGAAATGAGTGAAGATTGACAAGTGCAGCAGTAGTAATATTGCGAACAAAGAGGGGAGAAGGTGATTATTAAATTTATTAGCATTAAAATAAGGGAAAGAGAGATGGCTCCCTTTCCCTTTCCTAACTTTAATGCAATAAATTTAATAATCACCTTCTCCCCCCTTCGTTCACTATATATATATATATATATATATATATATATATATATATATATATATATATATATATGTATATGGGCATGTTGGCTTGGAGGCCGAAAGCGTAGTAGAAGACAGAGATGCAGGGTGACGGTAGAAACCAAACCAGGAGGATTTTATTCTACGTTTCGACCTGAGACAGGTCTTGACGATGACCTGGTGTTGCCTCAGGTCGGAATGTCGAATAAAATCCTCCTGGTTTGTTTTCTATACCATTACCCTGCATCTCTCTCTCTCTCTCTCTCTATATATATATATATATATATATATATATATATATATATATATATATATATATATATATATATATATATTGTAAGAAAGACAAAGTAGAGATAAAAAAGCACCGGCTTTACTGGCCGAGCCCTGGAGCAATTCTGCCCCGCGAGCTCTAGCATGAGCCACGCACCGCCCGTGCAGGCGGTGCGCTGTTGTGTATGGTAATGATAGTGTGGATGTTGATGGTGATGAAGTTGCGCGGTTACAATATCCTCCCCGTAGAGGAAGATGGAGGCCTCCTGGCCGACCTTTAGGTTGATGGTGATGAAGTTGCGCCATGGTCGGAGCGCTGGACGAAGGGCTTCATGCGGGATACATGAACGTTTTGTAGCGCCCGGCAGCGCCGATCGGTTGACGGCTTTAGCGGGGTCACGGAGTAATTGACTGGGGATGTTTGATGAAGGACAGTATATGGTCCAAGATATTTGTGTAGAAGTTTCTCGGAGAGTCCTGGCGTGCGCACGGGTGTCCAAACCAAGACGAGGTCACCTGGGTGGTATATTACGGAAGTGCGACCTTCGTCGTAACGCTGCTTTTGTTGTTGTCGGTTGTCATTGGTGCGAAGGCGAGCAAGTTGACGGCATTCTTCGGCTCGGCTAACTGTTTGTGCTACGAAGGAGTTTTGAAAGTCGCTGTCAGTGTACGGAAAAAGGCTGTCTATGGTGCAGGACACTTCCCGACCGTAAACGAGAAAGAACGGAGAGAATCCCGTGGTTGATTGGATAGAAGTGTTGTAGGCGAAGCTGAGGAAGGGAAGAATGAAGTGCCAATTCTTATGGTCGTTGGAGATATACATGCTAAGCATTTGCGATAGGGTTCGATTGAACCGTTCGGTAAGACCGTTTGTTTGCGGGTGGTACGTGGATGTGAATTGGTGAATAACCCTAGAAGCAGCAAGAACCTCTTTTACAAGAGCGGACAGAAACGCGGTGCCACGGTCGCTGAGGAGAAATCGTGGCGCACCATGGCGTAAAACTATGTTGGTAAGAAAAAACTGTGCAATTTCTTGTGCAGTACCTGAGATGAGAGGAGCCATCTCGACATACCTCGTAAGGTGGTCTATGGCTACCACGATCCACCGGTGGCCAGCCGAACTTTTCGGTAGTGGTCCGTAAAGGTCGATACCGACTCGGTCGACTCGGTCGAAAGGCCTAGGGGGGGGGGGGGGGCGAAAGGCTATATATATATATATATATATATATATCCTCTTAGTTGTACAGTTCTTTACTCTGAAAGGATCGAATACGAATTTTGAGATTTGGGCGATTGTCACTGGTCGCGCAGTTGGGTGTTTCGCCAGGCTTCAAATGCACAACCAGGAAACTTTGATCGTAGCTTCTAGATTTACAATAGAAAAGCCACATGGTGATAAATATTAAATTTTATTTTTAATTGTGTTTAAAAAAATTAAGAACCTAGCCCCTCTGACGATAAGTTTCTTGGTTTGGATGATGATAACCAACGTTAAGGCACAAATTCTATCAGAAATGAATGCTAAGACATATACCTATTACATAAGTATATCTCGTTATTGCCAGTTAAAAGACATCTCTGCGAAAAATTATTTGAAGTACGATAGGAATCTTCAAAAGTACCAATTAAACGTAAAAATTCTGATTTTTGTTTTTGTATGAAGAGCTTTTGGTTTGGTCTTCTACGATATCGAATAAAAATCAGATGTCATAGCTGATTTGGACACGTCTACGCTTGAAAAAGTGATATATTTAAAGCTATATATGCGTCTTAAAAGTTAGTGAACATGCTTAAAATGCCACCCTGATACGTCCACACCAAAATATCTGCCACTCGAGAGAATTATTGAAATATTGAGCAAGCAGCTTTCGTCTTACCTGAATGTGAGGATAACCGATGGCACACAAACCGCGCTCTTTGGTCCTGAAATGATTATGATGCCCACCAGTGGAATCAAAAACTTCAATGCTCAGTGCAGGTCAGTCAAAATGATCATATCCAGGATCGTGCGAATGTGTATGCATGTTTGAAACGAATCAAATGGGGTAAAGAATGGCAACCCTGAGGCGACTTGCCGATGCGACTGTAAAGAGGGTTTCAGAGAGGAGTTAGCGTTGATTAGCATCGAAATACATGTCCACAAAAACTAAGGAAAACTATAGTAAAACGGTGGTCAGGTTGTTACATAATTAAAATTGCTCCCGGGTTGTATTTCAACCGTATACAGGGCCCTCCCTACCTATAAAATTGGTAGGGCACTGTAAGGTTGCAATGTCAGCCGGGAGCAAATATTCCAGACAGAAAGCGATAACTGCAAGGTAAAGAAGTTGAAGATGTAAGCTCTAGGAATAGTGAGATGGAGTCAACATGAGTTGTCCGTACGCGAAGACATGGGGCTGGCAGTTCGACGATACATATCTGTTCTGAATGGTGAAAGGTACAAGTGATGTAGAGACACAAGGGGAACATCTTGCAACATTCTGCAAACAAACTTTTTTTTTCTTCTTGTGTGTGTATATATTTGTAGTGTTTAGTTGTGAAGGATGAAACGAGTTACTCCGTTTTGAACGGCTTCTGACTTATCTGTGAGGTATGACTGATATGGATCCCGGACAAGCGATATATATTCACGCTTGGGTCGAATGAGAGAAGAATGTGCAATCAATTTTGTTCTCCAAGTGGCCAGATACAGTAATTAATATATCTGATTCCCATGAAAGGTTTGAAGTGAAGATAATCTCGAGATATTTGCGTATGTTGAGGCGTTGTTTTCGACACTTATTGGGGAAAAAAAAAGTGCAGCAAAACTGTGTGGGAGAACGCTTTTTAGTAAAGTTTATGTATTCGGTCGAAAGGTTTCAAATCATTGCCTGATAGCATTCGGTCCTCCAGACATTCAATCCTTCCATATATTATAGGATCGTCGACATATGATCTTAGAGTGCACTGAATAGAGGTGGGCAGGTCATTTACATTATTTTTTTGTAATCTTTATTTAAATCATCTCATCCGTCTTGTCTCCACCCTGCGTGGTTACATCCGTGTCTACGCCGAACACTGACGCGCAAGTTACACGCCCAAAATATGGCGGCCCTGGATAGTAACTTATCGAAAGGGTATGTTGCGCGGGGATTTTTAATTCTAGCTTCGCTCTGTTTTCATTTTCAATTTTGTTTGAGCGGCAAGAAAGGGTTTGCGAAGAGCAGGGTAATTGATAGCCCCCGCGCCGCGTGCTGCCGGTTTTGGCTTCGTTCGCTCGCCCGTCCTCACCGCGCGAAAAAAGAAAAGAAAGTATTATAATGTTGCAGTTTGGATAGAGGAGGAAAGCAGATTTGGTGTCATGTCGAGGATCGCAGTCTTCAAGGCCGGTTCAAGGCCACACTTCGCTGTTTTTGCATGGCTCTATGCGGACCGTTTTCCTCTCTCGCGCGCGTCGTCTTTCCGTGCGTTTATGGTCATTTATGTTATTGCGTAGTTTATGACCACACCGTAACCATCAAGCAAAAAAAAAAAGAAGATAAATTTGGAATACTCAATTTTTATTCCTTCCTTCATGCATTTTTTTTTAAAATAGAGATACATTGTTAACAATATTCTTCCCACTCAGTTTTCTTTTTCGTTTCATTTTGTTTTCTATGCAAATTTGAGGTTGTAACTATTCGTGCGTCGGGTGTGCGAGCCTCAAAATCATTTTTGGGTTGCGCCCAACCGCCGATAACTAAACAGATCACGTTTGTTGACGGAAAGTTTTCGCGTAACGTAAATCGTATACGCGCTTAAAAAAAAAAAAGGAAGAAGAGGAAAACCGGTTTACAATCTTTGTGCGTGGTTATGTCTCTCAAATTAACGCGTCGTAGGGGGGCGCACTTTGTTTTCGCGGACATTATCTCTCTTCAGCAACTTCGCAATTAGCATTTATCATCGTGGTTGATATATATGCACCTCCGAGTCTTGCGCACGCATGAGCGTCCTTCAGAAGCGTATTGGTTCCGATAGTATATACGATGTCTGGCATGCTTAGCGTCCTCTACCGGCTCCTCCCAAAGATAATCGCAGCTGCAGTGCGCTAACATTTCGACGCCAACGCGGTGAGATCGAGCAGAGACGCTGATTGGTCACGATCGCCGCGTCAGCGCTCGGCCGGGCCTCGTGTTCAATCAGCGAGCGCGTCGAAGGGCGCTTGGCGTCCGGCTCGGGCCCAATGGCCGAGTTGGCGCCATCACCCAAATCTGATGACGTCACGTAGAGTGAAAAGAGGCTGTTCGCATGTTTTAATTAAAACCGCAGTAAGAAAAAAGAATCAGCTTTCTCGCAGGATTACTAATTTCCCCCTTTATGTGGAGGATCGAGATAAATGTGGCCGCATTTTAGATTAGATATACGTAATATTATCATGACGTATCAGACGCGAAAAAGCTTCGCTTCTTCCTCCAACAACCAAATCTCGTAAGAACTACTTCGCGGGGCGTACGAACGATGCGCAAAACTTGGTTCTCTTCTTTAGGTGGTCTTGGCTACACCGCCCATTCACCACATGTCCCGATTCCCGAAGTGGCTGCACATTAAGGGGATTCAACCGCTATTTATTTGTACCCTTTTCCTCATAGATGGCGCAGAATTTTTCCGGAACAAACGAGTTGCATGTTCGCAGCTGCGCATGCAGGTCGGGCGCTCGAGGTGGGCTCGGGCCACGGGCTGTTCGCCGCCGATCTCGTGCTAGATCTTCTTCGCTCTGCGTCCACCGCTGTCGGAAGCGGTCAACAGGTGGCGCGAGATACGAGCCAGTACATACGTAGATTACAGTGGCTTACAAAACGTAAAATAAGCTCTGATTTCCGAATGAATTCGAAGTTCCATCCACGTTCGAAATTATCGAAAGCACAAGGTGCGGCGTCGCGGCCGTTTAAACCACCACATTTAACACGCAAACGTTGTATTGTTAAAAAAAAAAAGTTTATTTTTAGGGTTTAATTTAAAGCTAAAAAAAAGAAAAATGAAGTGGCATTTTTGCACTTCCTATGTCCTATATCGGCCTGCTCTTCGTCTGAATACTGGTTTGCAAACCCGCTCCCAGGATCTGTGTAGTAAAGCCCATCTATCCTAGGAAAAGTGGCGCCAATCATTTTTTTTGGAAATGCTCGAGACACGTGCCGCGCGCCACTTCTGGGAAGAACTATACTTCGTTTCAGCTTCGGTCCAGACGCAGCCAAAGCTACAAGAGCGAGCTCCGGGCTTTTAACATCCCTGCTAAGCACGCGCGCTAGTGCAGTGCAAGCACTGTTCTGGGCCACTTGCTCGCGCTTGTAGCATCGGCTGCGTCTGGACCGAAGCTGAAACGAAGTATAGAGCCACTAAATGAGCTGCGCTTAGAATATCGGCACTCTGTTCGCCAACATTGTTGTGGGCGCCGACATTTTGGTGCTTGTGCAGAGCTACTGCCGATCGTCATGATTCAAAAGTGCGAATTCCTCAGCATTAGAGTCGGTGTTAGGAAGCTCATATAATATTGCTTTGCTCTGTCGCGAACTGTCTAAACATTTGTGGAGGGCGGAAAAGCGTTTCCTGTGATTTCAAATCAATCTTCACTTAACTGGCCACCATGATTTTAAACCACAATATGAACAACTGTCGTTACTCTAAATAAGTGTAAGCTGCGCTTACACTAAATAAGCGTAGCTTATTTAGTGGCACTATAGAAGAACATGGCGTCTGAAATCTAGCTCAGTGCTGCGCTGTTCCGCCATGATCTTCCCTAGTGCCACTAAATAAGCTACGCTTCAGAGTAACGACACTTGTCCATATTGTGGCTTAAAATCATGGCTGCCAGTCAGGCACGTAGCCAAGGGGAGGGGGGGCACGGGGCTCGCCCCCCCCCCCCCCCCCGAAATCTTTCATTTTGCTGGGGCCTCCTCTCCCCCTCACACAGCAGTTTGTCATGGGCGCCCCGCCCCCCCCCCCCCCCCGCCCCCCCCCCCGAAACAAAATCCTGGCTACGTGCCTGCTGCCAGTTATCTGAAAATTTGTCTGAAATCGCAGGAAACGCTTTTACGTCCTCCACAACTGTTTAAACGCTTCGCGACAGAGCAAAGCAATATTACATAAGCTTCCTAGCACCGAATCAAATGCCGAGCAAGTCGCACTTTTGAATCATGACGATCGGCAGTTGCGTCTGCTCTGTACAAGCACCAAGATGGCGGCGCCCACAGCAATATTGGGGAACAGAGTGCCGACCCTAAGCATAGCTCATGTAGTGGCGAGCTCCACACTTTTGCGCGGCGAGGTCCACACTTCCGCACGTCCAGAGGTGTGGACCTCATCGGCAAGGTCCACTCTTCTGCGCGGCGAGTCAAAAGCAACAATAGCAACCGTTTCTTACGCGTGAACTGTACCAAGGAGTTCTCTGTCCAAGCAAGTGGCGCGGCTCTACTACTCGTCCACAATCGCGCGCCCAGTGCACAGCAGCTGACAACATTAGAAACGGGTATGGCAAGAAATGACACTTTCCGTCTGTCTGCCTGTCAGCGAAAAAAAACCCACTCAAATACACAAAGCCATGCTGCACTCGAGCTATCCTCGTAAATTCCGTAAGTTGAAGGCGCTGCCGGCAAGTGCAGACTAAATTCCTTTGATAAAATTCACGCTTAGAAGTACCGCCAACAATTGTTGTCGAAACGCACAAGACACGTGCACGTGTCTTGTGCACGTGTCTTGCGGAGCACCTGCTCCTCGCATGCGAGGAGCAGGTGCTCCGCTGCCATTCGCTTCCAAGGGCCGCTCATTTCAGTACTGCGCCGACAATTGCTTCCAAGGGCCGCTCGAGACACGGGCCTCGTGCACTGGCGCATTTGACGCCACTTGCAAGACAAACGCAAACACATCGAAGGGCTTTAGTCCAGACCACGGTCCAGACCACTGATCTCTACTATGGGGGGCTGGATGGCGCTTAGCTGCTCTCCGAGCCTGGCGCAAATGAAGCCACCGGAAGTTCGGTGCTTGTCCCGGAAGTCGGGCGTGCGCTGGGGTTCCTAGTGCATTCAGTCGATATTTTGTAACATGCTTTTTGTGTCTTTGATTGGGTTTTAATACTCCCGTTCTGGATTAAACCCCGAGAATGAGGCATTTAAACTTGGGAAATATTCACGCTTGATCAACTAGAATCTCAAAATGTTTACATTGAAAGGCTTCCCATGATACTTCTTGGGTCTGCATGCGCTCTTACTGCGCAACAAACAGGCTCTCTTGAGGGAACAAGCAAAAATCCAGCGCCCTCGACGCTTTTCGAACCAGCACTCGGAAGGGTTACAAAGCCTGCCAAGCGCTCACTTCCGGGACAAGCCGCTTACTTCCGGTGGCTTCATACCTGTTTGCTCAAAGCGCCATCCAGCCCCCTCTAGTGGAGATCAGTGGTCCAGACAGATAAAGAGGGATCGGTGGCCAAGTGCAATAAAGAAAAAAAGAAGGATCGGTGGCCGAGTGGGTTAGAGCACACTAGAGCACACCAGCTCGGAGCACGTGGAGCGAAAGCTCGCGCTGTATACCCAGGGATCCTGGGTTCAATCCCCCCTGCCCGTTTCGATCTGGATGAGCATCGTACCGGCGTGCGGTCGTGTATCACTGTCAACGTAACTTTGATCACCACTGCATGATGGACGTTAAAGACCCCAGGCTACAAGTTGAACTGCACTGGCTTAATTTCTTATCTACAGCTGGGAGACAAGTCGCCCGTTGAGGCTCACTATGTTTTAGGCTGTATAAACATACACACACCCCAATTTGTTTCCAGACAGACAAGGTAGCACCGCTTCATTCCACCGTGACATAGTAAGATCATCACTGTTGAAAGAGGTGTTCATAACGGACAATAGCATAGTGAACTCCCGAGGTTATTATGAAGACACTAAAGTTATTTAGAGGTTCATTTGATTTTGCCTTAAACCAAAAATAAAAAAAAACAAAAAAAAACCGTACGCCTCATCTTTGGTAGAAACGTATTTTCTGCTTTTTGATGGCCCGTTTGGTTTTCTTAGTAATCCGCAAAACGGGAAGTGTTAAATTTACAAAAAAAAATTGTTTCAGACGCCAAAACGCTAACGTCAAAATTCAATTTGCATCTCAGAGTAAGCACCTGTTTGTTGGTTAAGAAAATATATTGTAATTGTTCAAAATAATAAGGTATGCTTCTTTTTTGTTTTTCATATCCACTAGCCACGAAACAAGGTCTACAGAGAATGAAAATATCTGAAATAATGTTTCATAAAATAAATGTTGTTCGGATTAAGTATTCTAGCCTTCTTTCCAACTCATTCAACTATTTCTTTTATTTCCAAAACATATTAGTAGGGTGCCTTCATGTCCACTTTGCTTAGGGTGGAGACATGTGGCCATTTCGCCCCACATTTTTTTTTTTCAGAAGCGCGTGAAAGAGCGTGTCCCGGCACGCGTTTGTGGCGCTGACTGTACTATGGCGATATTTTGTTTTCGTCGATTTATTTGCATTTTACCCGTGAGCGCGTTCTGTCGGCATCGGGTACTACGAAGGGTGGCAACACCCTAAGCAGAAGGACATTGAGGCACCCTACATATTAGGATATCTCTGTTAAACCCTGCACGATCTTAGGATGCTTACGTGCCACACTTGTAGCGTATGCAAGCGTTTGACTACGCGCGCTAACATAGCACACACACACAAAAAAAATAGAATCAACAAAAGTCTCGCCTTCAGAGCCTTATCAGGCGTTTTGCTAGGAGTCTGCTGATGACTGGTTACACGTGCAACACGTGCTGGCGTCTGCAGCCATATAACTGCTTGAAAGGAAAAGTCTATTTTGTTTCTATCTTATGTTAAATATTTACTTCTAGTTACTTATATAGAAGAGATGAGAGCGTGCAGTGCGAGCACTTAGCAATGTTTTTGAGAAAATCTTGTTTTTTGGCCCGTGTAGATAATTTACGCATCGCGGGAAGATTAAACTCTGAAAATGGGACGCCCGCAGTTGGAATAGAGCGCGAAAATTTGAGAGGAGGACGCAACTATGTGTATGGGCAATGAAACAACCTAATATGCATGGCATTAATTCTTACTGTTCTTCAGAATCTGGTTCTCCAGCACTTGCAGGCATCAATATTTCCCCCGTGTCATCAAGGAACACGACCGCTCTCACTGATGTAACACATAAAACCAAAATATTCGTTTGTAAGTAGGTGGGTATTTATTTGTGCTCGTAAGTACAAGCGCCACAGAGGCATGCAGCCCATGTCTGAGAGGCCCGTATAGGGGGTGATAATAATAAAGCAGTTCGATATAATGTGAGGCACTGATAATGTACAATGAGGCATCACGAAGGAGGGGTCTAAGTTGATCGCAGGTGTGTGGCAGTTTCGCGACAAAGTTGCGGAACCTCGGGTCGGTCACTAATGGGCACGTGTGTTATTCTTTTTTGCAACGTTCAAACAGTGCCGACCAACGAAGCCATCAATTGTAATTTTGTTGTGTCTATGTCTATAGACGCTTTACACACGCGCCAGGGTACAGCCGCCATCGCTGACCTTCACTTGTCTTTCCCACATGCCGAGCCACCAGAGGGAGTGTTGACGAGCCTCCAGAAAGGCCAATGCTGTGGAGTAGGACACAGTAGAACCTAGAATGGCAACAACCTGCCCTGCTGTGCTAAATATGAAGTGAAGTAAATGTAATAAGAGGAAACAAAAACTGAAGGTCGGTTATGGCGGCGCCCATGCGCAGCTGCTGTAAAGCGTCTATACAGCGGTTAGTCAGCTCTGAGTCCATCTGGTGTCTTTGTTGGAGATGAAAGACAGTGCAGTATCCCGCTGCTTGTCTGACGTCTTTAACGTGCAACACGCAGTAGTGATACATGACAGCACACCGGTACGATGCTTATCCAGATTGAAACGGACAGAGGCGGTGGGTTGAATCCACGATCAGCGAGCTTTACAGCAGGAGCTTTCGCTACACGTGCTACCGATCCACGAGCAACGAGACATCGCGGTCGAATCCGAGCTCGAGCGAAAAACAGCAACAGCAAGAAAATCTCCGGTTTGATGCATTTAGTACTAGTGTCGCCATCTCGTTTAACAAGTTGGAAATAAAATTAACAGTGTGATTTTATTTACACAAATACGCAAATACAACAATATTTTGCATTCTCGTCATGGTCTTAAAATTAAGATTAGGGGCACCCCTAGTACGTACGGCCAAGTGTTTTGTCACGTTCGTCTTCTAAATAATTGTATTTTCAAAAATGCCTCAAAACGCGCTAAAAACAGTCAAAACGGTCATATTTCTGGATTTTATTAAAAATCTCCAGCGCTCTAAAGAAAAAATTCAAGGGCCGTACAACCTTCATTACGTTATCATAAGTAACCTCCAAAAGAATGAATACTCTGGTGCATTCCTGAAACTCAGGTTTGTGTAGCGAAATTTGCCCATTGAGTGACGAGCGGGTGAATCCCCCTTAAGTCACAGAAGCCAGAGGGGCACACTTCTCTATTGCGACTCTCGCAATGGACCTTTTTCTCCACTGCAAGCCTCTGCGCGCGTGTACAGCCTCTCCCCTTCTGGCCTTGCTTCCCGCTGTCGCCATTTTCGAATGGCAGCGTCCCGCACTAACAACGTGGTCAGCATCTATCTTCGCGCATATTTCGTCTTGTTTGACGATTCTCTTTTGAGCATTGGTAGTATGTGTGTGCGTGGGGGGAGGGGGGGCGTAAAAAGTAATGAAAACAGACGCAACGGCACGAAGTCAATGTGTTTTGACGGGGGGAGGCATGTTGGTCTACACTTCATTTTATAGTTCACACAGACAACCCCCAAAACGGCACTCGTTACTGGAGAAATGTCCATTGATCATAGAGGTCCTTCAAGAAGGCGAACGCACGCAATGATCGCTGCTGTCGCAGTGCACTGCGACAGCAGTTCACAGTGTGCACCGCATAGCCACGGTTTTGGGGCATGCCCCAAAACCGTGACTATGCGGAGAGCAAGTCGCCTGTTTCTTGCACAGGGTTGCTGTGACGTCAGAGCGACGTCGAGCTCTGATAGGCCTTGACTGAAGGATAGTGGGCACTGGGTATAGGCCTCAATGCTAGACGTCTTAAGGTCTACCCACTATTGTTTTAAATCAGCCAATAACAGCTCGGCGTCGTTCTGACGTCACCTAACTTGCTCTCCGAATTGTACTTTTTGTCGACTGGTCAGATGCAAAAAAAAAAGACGTCTCCTGTATCCATCTCCGCTGTAGTGAGGCCACCAGGTTCGCGGCCAGCGGACCTGGTTGTAAATGAAGTCGTAGCACGTAAAGGCTAAACATAGTAAACAATAAATAAAGATGCCCCCTTGAAAAAAAAAAAAGAAGAAGAAAAAGACCATTGTAATGCGCATTTGTGGGTCACAAAAGAGTATTTCCATGTCAGATCGTACAATTGTTTTCATGTGTATGTAAAAACAAAACATATGTGAAGGAGCATTCAGATATATGCGAACGTCGTAGCTAATTTTCTTCCGGGGGTATAAAAGTTCGGAGCTCAAAGCCTGGAGATTGACAAGGATTCAATATAGATGTCCTGTTCCCGTCCTCGTCCTCGCTGTTTTATACTTTCAAGTTTTGTATCAATATAGCACTTTGCACACCCGTCAATATCAAACCTATGCATGCACATTTTATGTTTATTTATATTTATTTTATAAAAGGTTTACAACATCTGCACAGAATATGAAAATTTTCAATAAAATATTTGTATGCCAAAGAAACAAACAAAACACGTCAAATAAAAGACGTAACACGTCAAATATTAAAGACATTTTAAACAGCAACGTCAAATAAACAAGTTTCAGAGAAACCTTCACAAATTATTTACCATCGAACTACTTATATTACAACGAGAAATATATCAAAAAGGTCGTCTTTAAATAAATTGTACGAACATATAAGAAACATATGCTTAGCTTGTAGTTTTGTTATTAATGCAGAAAGGCAGCGAATTTCACTAAATGTAGGAAAATTACACGTCCAAAAAAAAAACTCAACTTTTTTATTTTTTTAAAATTCTCCTTCACCGTTTACGGTGAATTGAACTAACTTGTAATAGCAAACCATTGAGTAACATATCTGATTAGATCAGATTTTATTTCCTCAAAGGTATCCCGATTGGCACACATTACATGAGGGGAGAATAAATACAACATTCAATGCACAAAAATAAAAGGTAAACAGAAAACAAAAAAAACATTCACTGATCACACTTTACAAATGGGAATTACAAATTTCGCGAAATTTATTGTTATCAGGTTCATGGACCATGTGAGCGGGTAAGGAATTCCAGTCGGCAATAGCAAGTAAAAGGGGGAATTTTGAAGTTTGTCAGTTCTGGAGAAGAGAGGCTGAATTTTTAGTGGATGATCGCGGCGCTTTGAAATGTAAGATGGATCTCGGAGATAGAGGCTACGAAATTCCGATGATGAGTAGTAGATGCCATGAAGAAAAGCAAGACGGGCTAGTTTGGTTCTAACGGTTAGGGGTTTCAACTCCAGGTTGGTTTTAATAATTGTGACACTCGATGTTCGTGAATAGTCATGCATGATGTAGCGTGATGCCTTGTTCTGAACAGATTCGAGCTTGTTAAGAAGGTAGGCTTGATGAAACCACCAGATGATGTTTGGCGTATTCCAGTTTCAATCGCACAAATGCTTTGTAGGCGGTTAGTTTGACTGTCTGAGATGAGCGGAAAAGATTGCGTTTGATGTATCCGATTGATTTACATGCACTTGAAACGGTGTTATTGATATGATCATTTCAAATTAGGTCCTCTGGAAAAATTACTCCTAAGTACTTGTATGTTCGAACTTTTTCATTGTCTTCGTGGTTAATGGCATAATTCCTTGGCGTGGAGGAAGGCTGACTGGCGAATGTTATAAATCTTGTTTTGTTTGTGTTCAATCTCAGTTGCCATGTGCTGCACCAAAGTGAAATCATGTTGAGGTCTTGCTGTAGCAGTGCTTGATCATCTGGGTTGGTGATGCGCCAATAGATAACACAGTCATCTGCAAAACGTCTTAAGAGGCAGGTTGTTTATGTAAATGAGAAATAAAAGCGGACCCAATATACACTGCCCTGAGGAACACCGGACTTTACCGATAACTTTGAAGACTTACTCTCTCCGACATATGTAGCCTGTTTACGATTTTCAAGAAAAGTGGCAATTCATTGTATGATAACAGGATGAATGTTCAACAAGCGTTGGTGAGGTACGGAGTCGAAGGCTTTGGAAAAATCAATAAATATGGCATCAGTAGGTCTGGAAGAGTGAATGTTTCCGTACAAATTAGTAGCAAATTAAAAAAGTTGCGTTTCACATGAAAAACCTTTTCTGAATCCATGTTGGTTAGTACAGATTAGGTTATGGCCAGTTAAGTAGCTAATGACACGGGAATATATGACATGCTCCATAATTTTGCATGGTACACTTGTTAATGAAATTGGTCTATAATTGGAGACATGTTTTTTATCACCAGATTTAAAAATTGGTAGCACTCTCCCAAATCTCCAATCCGCCGGAAAGTACATTAGCTCCACAGAAATGAGATATAGTAGATGGCAAGATATGGTTCGTGTCACCTTCAAAAGTTTGGGACATATATCGTCTTCGTCAGGTGCAGAGCATGGGGAGAGTAGATCAATAATTGTCGCGCTCGCTCGGCAAAATACCTTCTTGTGTAAAGGTGACAGGTTCACATGATATGGTTGGGGATACACAAATTGGATTACATGGCAAAGGAAACTGTTCCTCAGTGAAAAGAGATACAAAATACTCATTAAAAACGGTCGCTGAATCATGGTTAGAGAGCTCTTGTCCTTGCTCATCATAAATCTTAGGTAAAGTTCGCTCCTGTCTAGGTCCGATGTTCTTCCAAAATTTTTGGGGTTTGGTTTTAATAAATTTAGAAGCTCACTCATGTGACATCACCTACTTAAAGGGGCGGTGCAACGATATTCAATTGGAATGTTTTTCACTTTACACGAGCTTACTGGCACTAGTGGGACTCAAGGATACTCGCACGCAACGCCACTGACCAAGAAACTCTTTTGTTGCGCTGTAATTTCGAGGACAAAACCGAGTGTTTTCATTCAATCTCTCCTTCGCAAAACCTGATGACGTAGCTGGGCGGTAGCAGTACCGCCCAGTGACGATATTTAAATGCGGCTCATTGATTGGACCCGAGCATGGCGTGGACGCTCGATTTGGGCTCGTGATAATCGATAGCTCGAGAAGCATTCGGGTAGTGGCCCGTGTCCAATCGCTGCAATGACGACAACAGCCGAACCATAACAATGTCTGGAACTCAGCGCGTGTCCTGTGCCTTGCCAACCCCAGCGCATGGCTGTGATCAACATTGGCGGCATTTAATCGGCTCCAGATCACGGGGCCGCTTGTTCTGGCTGCGAGTTGAGGGGGTGAACTCTGCTCGTTTTTCTTTATTTTTTTCTGCGACTTCGATTGCGTGTGATGTAAAACGAACGGGTATTTCACAGGTCATTAACGTCAGGGATCCGTTCTAAGCGGTATTTGCGCAAAATACAAAAATAGTTGCATCGCCCCTTTAAGCGAAAAACGACAACCTTCGCTTAAATTGAGATAGCTTGTCTTCGTTATTAGGGCTTTGCCGGACGACGTCGGCTCCAAAGAGACATTCTCTAGAACTGACAACTGCTGTACAAAATGTCACAAAAACAATTTACAGTTTTTTTTTTTTTTTGTACCGCAAAAATGAGTTGGGCATCGCCGAACGCTCATTTTCCGCCCTGAGGGGGGGGGGGGAGTTCTTAGGAGGCAACGCAGGAAAACACGAATATAAAACTAACTAGGCTAGGGACAGCATGCCTTTCTATACCCGCTACGATAGAGCAGCACCGCTGTACAACCTCTGTCGGTTGTAAAGAATGTCTCGTTGGAGCCGACGCCGTGCGGGAAAGCCCCTAAACGAAGACAAGCTATAGCTCAATTGGAGTGAAAGCTTATTGTGCCGTCAAGTAACGCGACATCTATTGACGTCACGTGACCTGAACACCAACTTAGTTTCCCGATAAATTTTGCGGGAAATGTACCGACGGAGGGAGGGACAAAATATTAAAGGGATTAGTCGGTGATACCTAAAGGTACTAAGTTTTTGCGCTGGTCACGAAGAGAGGGCCTAAATATAGTCATACTGATAGGCAATATTCATTTCATTAAAAGACGCCCCACTATTTGTTAAATCAATTATGAAGATCAGTACGAAACTTCACGCCAAATTTCGCAAGAATGCATGGCTGATCGTGTCGTGACGTCACATCAGGCAAGGTAACGTCAGGGTCGCGGGCGTTGACTTATTCCAGGTTTTGGTCAACGAGGTTGATATGGTGCGTACAAAGACCATCGTCGAAGGATTGAGCTTCTCTCAATACCGTAAATCTTTTCTTTCTTAGAACAAAGTTATTTTACTGAAACAGCAGTCAAGAGCTGTCGTGGCTCTCTTTGCAGCATGTGACGTCAGAGCGTCCGCTGTTGCTAGCGAAAACGCTGTGCGTTTTGCGGATGCAATTTGAGCCGTTGGGCTCTGTTAAAAATTGAATTGCTTGTGCGGCGGCGCATTAAAAATTCGGACATTGTGCGGATGATATTGGGTAAAAGCAATGTCAATATAATTTAATTGTTTTCTTAAAGATAACATTTTACCTTTAAGGAGGTCATATGTTACTCGATATTTTTCCATCACTAGTTAGTTCAAGTCACTGTAAACGGCTAAGGAAAGTTCAAAAACAAAAAAAAGAAAGTTGATTTTTAAATCTTTTTATCTTGACGTGCATATTTGTTGCATTTAGAGAAATGAGCCGCGTTTCTGCATTACTAACACAAATACGATAATGGCTAAACATATATTTTATATATTCGAGAAATGCAATGCAAGATTATCTCTTTACTATATTTTGCGCCGTTTTATATGAAGTAGCTCGTAGGTAAATAATTTGTGAATGTCTCTAAAACGTGTTTATTTCACGTGTTTCGTAATCTTTTTTTTTCTTTGTGCAAAGAATTTTTTTTTAATATTTTTTGTATTTTGTATACATGTTGTAAACCTTTTATAATATAAAAAAATTACTACGTGCATGCTTCGGTGTGAAATACCACAGCGAAACCTTAACAATCACCACGCCTCGAACTTCGAAATTTTATTTCTCCGGAAGAACATTAGCTAAGGCGTTCGCATACAGCTGAATGCTCCTCCCAAGAACATGGCTTTCAGATATATTTTTACGTAAATATATAAACAAAAATATGACCCGGACCATCATTGTACAATCTGACGTAGAAACACCCAAGAGACTCAAATTAATTTACAATATTCGAATCTAGAATTAGAAGTCGCAAAAGAACGTCGTTATACGCAACGTTCCGTTGAAACTCTGACATGCTTTCCGTTCTGGTTCCACAGATGCAAAAATGTCAGGTTTATACCTTGTTTTTCCTCTTTCGTGTTACTCCCAAACTGAATGCGTTATACAGTCATGTCCTTTGTAGATTGGGCAGCATTGAGGAGAACATGGACACGAGGTTGTGGTTTCGAGAGCTGCTTCATTTGTGCGAACGCCCGAGAAAACTCAGCATCCTGTACGGCATGGTTCACAGATTTGCGACATACGTTTGTTAACGGAAAAGGAAAAACAGTGGTAGCTTGATTAGAGTTAGTTTATCTGGCGGGGATGGAAGATGGGAGGGTGGATTGGGCAGTGCGATGAGATTATATGCCTTGCTTCAGGTTCGCTGACCTGACAAAGTCAAGGAGCAAGTCCACAATCAGCTTTTTTTGTTTGTTTGTTATAGGTCTCGTCTCCCCATCCAGCCATAACGTAGGGGTCGTACATCCTGCGCGTGTAGCGCCTTACAATGCACACTGGCGCCATCTATCGGGCAGCTAGCCCGGAACGTTTGCAATCTGCTCATGTTTTACGCACAATTCTTTCTCCTCGCGCTTGAAATTATTTTGAGAACGACAAAAGGAACCATTTCTCATATATAGTGCGCGGACTTGATCTCGCCAATATAGTGCCAAACCTTCACTCTAGTTATGTTTTGATCGAAAGAGTTCTAAGGCTCCCTGACAGATGGCGCCAGTGTACCAGTGTGTTATCTCGTTGCATTGCGCGGTTGCGAGGAAGTTGATCACACTCAAGCTCGAGATGTGTGAACCCGCCTCTATGCACCTTTGACAGCGCTGCACAAAACGTGCGGGACGGATCACTGAATTGTATACGCGACACGACGCCAGATAACATAACGTCCAAACCTATTTGCTAATTCTTTTTTTGCCATTTCTTTTTCTTTTACGCATTTTTGTTTTTACGCCGCTTGTATCTATAGGGCCTTCTTACATCACGCTTTTTCTTTGTGATCTTTCATAATGCATACGCAGCAATGCTAACATCGCACCGCCTGGGTGGTCAATAACAGCCCGAGGGGAGCAACAAAAAACAACGAAATGCTGCCCATAAAAATGACGGACCCGAGAGAATCGCCGCACGAAGAAGGAACCAACACGACGGAAGGCGTGTTAAAGCGAAACCGACAAGAGCGCGCGCGATAGAAAAGGGGTGGGTGTTTATAATTTAATCCGCGTCATCATTAATAATCCGGCGATGCAGCAAGCGATAAATATGGCCTCGGAAGAGAGAAAGGGTGGATCAAGATCCAAGAGATACAGAGGGAGAGAAAGAGCGAGAGAGAGAGAGAGAGAGAGAAGACGCTGTGTTCTGAGAGAATTATGAACGGGGAAATTGAAACTTGAGCTTATTCGAATCTTATTAGTGTTGTTTTGTTTAGAGACTCTCCTTTCACTTTGCATTTTTGGTCTCTGGCTGAGTTTTTCGAGGAGCGAAACAGCGCTTTCTCAAGCCTTATTTATTTATTTTCTCTTGTTCTTCGCCGTGGGGTTTTTAAAGCAGAGAGAAAGAGGTTTCTCTCTCCTTACATTTTTGTCTCTTCGCGCTTTTAGAGACAGGGAAAGAAAGAAGAACAGGCTTTATAGCTTGGCCCCCGGCCCCCTTGAACCCCCTTTCCCCACCCCTTTCCCCGTCTTCATTTTCATTGGTCATAAATGAATCGCAGAGAGCCAAATAAAATTATCGCCTGACTTGTACATTTCGCCAAATGCAATGAGGGCACGATAGCGCTAATACGTAGTGCCTACCATACTCCGGAGCCCAGTTTCTGCGCAGCGGAGAGGGGCCCGGGCCCGGGCGCAGTCTTTTACCTGACCCCCCTCCCCCCCCCTTTCTCTCCCCCCCCCCTTTTGCGCGCGGCGCAACGCCATTGGTTGCGCACGCTATGACGTCAAACTACCAGCTGCGCTCCGGTTGCCGACACTGACTCAACTCTCAACAACCCAAATATCTACACGTCACGTCCCTGCGGTGGTGCTGCTGTGGGTACGGCGCATGCGCAGAGCCTTCACCTCACGGGAATCTGGTTTCTAGCGCATTGCCCATACTTGGGGTGTGCTATCCTGGTAGCAAACAGGAATGCAACGAGAACATTGGGGCGGAACCTCAAATTAGAGAGATTATTGTTTGAGGCTCCGCCCCAACGTTCGGGTTCACGCACGCGGCCAGCTAGAATCTGACGATACCACATAAGTGGCGATGACGTGGCCACTACCGTTGGTGGCCAGGCAATTGGTGCGCAGAAAAACAGAAATCCCCGCATTTCCCCCTGTACTTTTTGCTTTCGCTTCCTTCTTTTCTCCGGGCGTTAGAACGAGCGAATAACGTGGAAAAGGTTAACTTCCAGAGAATTAAAAGACACAGAAAAAAAAAAGAAAGAAAGAAGAAACATATAGATTGTTGTTTTATAATATACGAATGCAAAGATTGTGTCGTAAAGTAAATTTAGCTAAGATATCCCAACTTGTTTTCTCGGAGTCTTTCGCTACGGTCCTTGAAACCAAACATGGCGAAAACGGTGGAAACGACCTTGTGGCGTTTGTGCCCCGTTTGCGTCGTTGGTTTCCCCTGTTTCTGCACGATGCGGATGGCATTCCGGGATTAAAATATTATGTCAAGGTACGCCGCGACGTCGATCATCCTTTGCGAATCCGCCGCGAACAGAAGCTGCAAATGAAATGTCCTGTTTGCCTGTGAAGGAGACTCCGAATGGACAGCGCGCTGACGACGACCGGTTGTGAACACGCTCTGGATGATGCAGGAAAGTTTCTCCGGCACTACAGTGATTACGACTGTAGTCACCATAAGCCATGCTCTTTTCTTTCGTCGCTAAAGAAATGGGCGCGACCGCATAATCTCGGGCAGTCTTTTCGTCTTACTGTTTTATTTGCACAAAAACTCATGCAAACCCAAAAGCCCCCCCCCCCACAAAAAAAAAGAAAAAAAAAGAAAAAAAAAGAATTTGGTTTTTACGTTTTTACACGTCCTTAATACCTCAAGCTATCCCATTGGCCGCAGTGCGCGTGACGATTCGACGCTCTTTGCCATGGAAACGTTCGTGAAACTAGAAAGTCTCTCTTTGCCGCTAACAGTCGGTTGAGTTCGGGTTGTGACGACAGAATGACGTAAAGAACAAGAATGCACGGGATTATTTGATTATTGAAACTCGTCAACCGTACCCTTGGCGAAATAAACTCGAAAGAACATGACCGCGATGCTCGTCGGTTCGAACGCGGCTCAGGTTTGACTTGCACGACCGGCAGCGTTCGCCTTAACGACAAGAAAACAGGCGACAAGCTCATTGATGTTTGTGTAACACTGACTGATGATTCGTCGGACGACAAAGGGGAATGATGTAAACCGCAATGTAAGTTTGGCCGAAGCGTTTTGCGAAACTGACGCGTTTCGCTGAAAATTTAGTGTGTGGAATTTGCTAACGCCGTGAAAGTTTGAAGGGGACTGCAGTGTGAACGCAGTCTTCAAGCTACTGGCGTTTTCGGAAAGTGTGTGTTTTGCCGGCATGCATGTAAAGCTACTGTAATGGTATCCCAAATAAAAAAAAATTCGCTTATTTTGGTAATGTTGACTATCTATTGAGCGCAGTTTATACCCAGTCTGTCTATGCTGGAAAAAGCGGTGGAGAAACTGCATCGTGACGTCGCCGGTGGGAGGAGCCTAATCTCCATCGCCAACAAACTACATCGGAAGAGAACTGCACCGTGACGTGTCCGGTGACGTCGCCGAACTGTGGCGATTGAGTTGAAACTACATCGTTTTTTTTTCTCCCTACAGGGAATTTCGGAGAATCGCAAAACTCGGCAGTGAAGGGTTCTAGAAAGCAATACTCTTAAGTATCCGAAACGTATAGTGCAGAGCAATTTAATTAAACTATTTTTGTTGAAATTTGTCGCATGAAATATTTAGTTTACTTAAGTTACACAAAAACTATTAGCATTAGCTGCAGCCCTTTACGTTGCGCAGGCAGGCAGTCATGGCCGACAACACGAAGAAGCGGAAGTAAAGTCCTCGCGTGTCGGTCCACCAGATTAGCCTTCTGAACGACTTTTTGACAGAAAACCAAGTTTTAGTGAGGGCCGCCACTGACAGTCCTCTGACCAAGCCTGAGCGGGACGAGTTGTGGGACAGAATTGTGGACGAGCTGAACGCCCAAGGCCCGTCCATCAAAACGCGAGCAGAATGGAAGGGCCACTGGAATACTCGTGTGTGCCACGCCCGAGCACGGGATTTGGATATAGCGTGTGCTGCTCGGCCGTGTATCACTACTGCGTGGTGCACGTTAAAAACCCCAGGCTAGCAGTCGTACTGCACTAGCTAAATTGCTTATCTACAGTGGGTAACAATGTCGCCATGTTCAGGCAGACTAACCTCCTGCTGTATAAACAACTAACGACAAATTTGACTTTTTGACTTTGTTTGACTGCGTTAGTGCAACTTCTCTCGTGCTGCACGAGAAAGAAAAAATGTTCCTTCGGGGGTTAAATTTTCGGTGAAGTAGGAAGCAAAAAAGAAGAAAAGAGAATATTTCCCTCAAGTGGGGTTCGTAGTAGAAGAGGAGGAAAAAGAAAATCAGTTGTTAGTCCCACGGTGTCTATAAGGAGTATTCACTGGTTCACTGGGCGCCGATATTTGTGGGTGCTGTCTAGATGCGTCATGCTCAAAACGAGCCCCCATTAATAAGCTACTAAGACTGGCCAATTGGACGGTGTGGAATGCACGTTGCAAAAGAACCCTGGATATAGCGTGTGCTGCTCGGCCGTGTATCACTGCGTGGTGCACGTAAGAAACCCCAGGCTAGCAGTCGCACTGCACTGGCTAAATTGCTTATCTACAGTGGGTAACAATGTCGCCATGTTCAGGCAGACTAACCTCCTGCTACATAAACAACTAACGACAAATTTGACCTTTTGACTTTGTTTTACAGCGTTAGTGCAACTTATCTCGTGCTGCACGAGAAAGAAAAAATGTTCACTTCAGGGTTAAGTTTTCGGTGGAGTAAGAAGCAAAAAAAGAAGAAAAGAGAAATATTTTCCTCAAATGGGGTTCGTAGTAGAAGAGGAGGAAAAAGAAAATCAGTTGTTAGTCCCACGGTGTCTATAAGGAGTATTCACTGGTTCACTGGGCGCCATATTTGTGGGTGCTGTCTAGAGCGCATGCTCAAAACGAGCCCCATTAATAAGCTACTAAGACTGGCCAATTGGACGTGTGGAATGCACGTTGCAAAAGAACCCTGGAAGCTAGCCACAAGCACGCGCTCAGCAGTCGCGCACACATCTACTGGCCGCCAGTGAATACTATATATATATACAGGAGGTGTTTTTTTAAACTTAACATAATTTTTTTTTAAACCATGAAAGCTAGATTAATGCGGTCTGCACAGGTGAGTTATACGGCCAGGGGGACATATTATAGGAGGCTAATCGTAACGATCAGTCAGCTAATTAGTTAAAATTCGTTAATGAACTTTTTAATTAATGAAAATAGACATATAGTTCCAATTAGAAACTTGCTCAGCGTCAACGAAAACCACTAAATCAGTAATTTTCATAACGACTTTGAACGCGTGAGAAGCGTAGTAGTGCACTAAAGTTAGCACTCGTGGAGCACGTACAAAGCTAGCGGTTGAGATAAGGCGCCCGCGCAATTTTTCCGTCTCTTATCTAGCCCCAGCCTTGTACCTGCTCCACGAGCGGTAACTTTAGTGCACTACTACGCTTCTCACGCGTTCAAAGTCGTTATGAAAATTACTGATTTAGTGGTTTTCGATGACGCTGAGCAAGTTTCTAATTGGAACTATATGTCTATTTTCAATAATTAAAAGTTCATTAACGAATTTTAACTAATTAGCCGACTGATCGTTACGATTAGCCTCCTATATTATGTCCCCCTGGCCGTATAACTCACCTGCGCAGACCGCATTAACCTAGCTTTCATGGTTTGTTTTTAAAAATTCTGTTAAGCTTAAAAAAAACACCCTGTATATATATATATATATATATATATATATATATATATATATATATATATATATATATATATATATATATATATCTACCTGAAGTATGAACCAACTACCTCAACCAACGTTGCCTCAACCTAAGCCTGTTACCGTTGCTTGGCTTTCCGCTCCGCCAAATGCTTATATGGGGTGCACTCAAATGAAAACACAATCGTGTTGAATCGTGCAAGAGTATTTAGAATATTTATCGATCACGCCGCTGAACTTGCATCGCTCGAAGAACTTCCTTTTTGTCAGACTTGGACGTAGTTCAACTACTCTACTCAAACTACTGTAGTTTAACTACTTTTCGGAGTAACTTGGTAACTTCCAATTACAACTTTATTTGGGTAATTAGTAGTTTAACTTAACTACAATTTTTAGGTAACTTCTACTCAAATTACTAACTACTTTCGAAATCTAGTGATAATTTTGTTGACTACAAAAGTTTGAGCGCAGAAATAAAAAAGACGCCGGCAGATGAAGTGACATTTCCGAGCAAGGGGCCCCCTCACATTCCGTCCCCACAAGCGTCCTTGGGCCAAGGTGGCGACGAGCAGCCTAAACATAACACCGGCGCGCACGAACGCAGGAACAGATGCTTAGCAAGCCTTGGTCGGGTATTGACCTAATCCAGCTGCAACCGTGAAAGACGGGGACACTCCGAGGGTTGTTGTTTTCATGTCTGCCTTTAGTGAGTTCTGCCTCAAGCGGTTTGGGGGTTCCACGGGTAGACGCCACTGGAAGGACCTCGCCGCTGGGCGCCTGTTCCCATGGTCGCCTCGTTGTCAGCGCCGACTCCCTTGCAAAGCCGGACTTTCCCGCCCACAAACGCAGACACGGATAATCCGTTCATGGAAGCACCGTCCCGCTTCAAGCTACAACTGTACGAGCGACGATGCTTGTTCACGTAATCCTTCGCGTCCCTCCGATACCGTGGAGGCCGGTGAAGATTGCGAGTCACCCTTGGGAAATCTTTTTGTTGGGCCCGGCGTCAGCGGCGAAGTATACTTCGTTTCACCTTTTGCTAGACCGAAAAAAATTTTTTTTCTTCTTCAGTATCATAGCATTAGCATTGCAACGAAGCGCGCAGTCGTCCGGATGATCTCATATTCGTGGCGCGAGACTGGAACCTTTGACGGTCAGGTGCACTCGCTCAGCGTACTCTCCGAACGTCGTGGGAATAAAGAGGGGCCAATCATAACAATCTCAACTTGCCGAAGAAAAAAAAAAAAAGAGGAGAGTTTTTTTTTTTTTTTTTTGTAAAAGACCTTTTAGCCGAGGCAAACCTCACATGTTTCGTCATGGACACCTAAGATGCCGACAGTCGCTTACCCGACCCTGCACAGCCTGTTTCTGAAATTCAACGCTGCCGTTCCATCCAGCGCGTCGGTGGAACGTCTTTTTTGCTTGGCTGGGAACATTTTTAGGAGGAAAAGGGGAAAACTCTCCGATAAGGACTTTGAAAGTCAATTGCTTCTACGAGCGATTAATCTATTTTGGTGCAAACGCAAGCCATAAAACGACTGCATTTATTTTAGGCTCGCGGGGTTTTCACGGATCAAAACTGCTGTTCATTTTGCTACCACAAAAATACAAAAAGTAACTTCGAAAGTAACTTCAAAGTAACTCGCTACTTTTTACAGTAGTTAGTAGTTTACTCAATTACTATTATGAATGCGTAATTTCTACTCTACTCCAATTACTTTTGGCGTCAATACTCAGTAACTTAACTTAACTACCTTTTTTGAGTAATTTGTACATGTCTGCTTTTTGTGAGCGCCTTTCTGCTTTTGTTTGCTGGAAGCACAGCCACTTCGATCCGAGGCAATCGATGATAGCGTTGGTGACATCAACAAGCACGCGACTCACAGAGCACTGGTGAACACCAATGTTTTCGTCGCTTCCTGACGGTTCCCTGGAAAGCCGCCAGCTGGCGTAGAAACGTAGAGCCGCGAGGACCTGCTGTTCGACCGTCTGCACACGGGGCCCTTCGATGACGCCGCTGGAGCTTTCCCGCGAAGCTGGTCGCACAGCCAGCGAGTCACTCATTTTGGTCAGCCGGTATTCGCCCACAAACCTCGCATCGGTCGTCTCGAAGAGCATCCCGAGTGATCTCCCAAGAACTCGATCCGGCTGGCGAACCCAGCAGTAGAGATGCATATGTTAGGGCCACCATCTTTTACGATGCAGAACGACTCTCCCCGGCTTCGTCTCCACGCACTCAGTTAACCGCGACCGTCAAAGCGCATCGTGACGACATCTGTAACGTCACGCGCCAACTGCATCACTTTACGAGCGACATACCTCCGAACTGCATAGAGAACAACTACATTTCAATGTCATGTCACGTGACCCAGAGAATGGCCAATCTGATGCCCGGTGCACGGTTTCTACCATCATTTAGTTTGCGTCCGCACCATCGATAGACCGACTGGGCGTAGCCGAGAGACCATTCAGGGGGACTGAAGTTGCTGGGAGTGTTCTCGGCCTGGGGACAACGAGGGGGGCGGGGGGAGGGGGGGACGAAGTTCGTGGCCGGATTTGTTGGTGGGGGGGGGGAAACAGAAACCCCATAAGCCCCCCCCCCCCCCCTCCCCCAGACGCTCGTGCCGTTGTTCACGACGCTGCAGATAGAATAATAATTTGTGCATATATGGCTTGCGCTGGTTCACGAACCTTCTGCAACGTACATTTTGCACCACCGGATTTTATTTCCTCAGCAGGAAAGAATCGCAATGACCACCAGCATATAGTGCGATGACGTCATGTGCAAACCATGGTAAACAGTTTAGTTTTCCGGTGAAATGCGATGTTCGCAACATTAGCAAGGTAAATGGTCCAAATTGTAAAATTGTGCAGTATATATAGCAGTCTCGCGATGATATACGGCAGCCCTAATGAAATGTTAGAGTGCATGACCGATAAAGCACAGAGTTGTAAAGTGAGGGCTCAAATACAAGTGCACGTAAAACCGAAGATGACATCAGCCTCCCGAGGCAGTATTTCGCGAAGTTTCGAGCTCATGCAAGCTGATGCCCAAAATGTGATTTATATTAGAATATTAAGAATCTTCGTCACGTCCTCTGCACTATTTATGAATAATTAGGAATATCATTGTCTATGTAGTTTCTATGTATTTCAGTATTTGCAGTAAGGCGTTGTGTAATGATCGTATATTGGAAAATATACCATTTATTATCTCTGCTTTCCTGCACATTTCGTGTATTTGCCTTCCGATCTATCATATGGGCACAAAGTACTGTTTTGGCATACCCTGCAGACTCGCTGTTTCACACTGCCAAACAGCGAACTAAAGAACACGTTTTCGCAGATTGAACATCACTGGCGTATTTTCGAGTATCATCCCCCATTGTCGGTCTCAAGTCGGTTATGTGAACTTCATGAAGTCAAACTTATTGATGATAACAAACCTATATTTAATTACGGACTGATGATTTGACAACATAAAGAAGGGTCATCTAGGGCCGATCACCTGAAAGATATACATCATAAGTAAACGCACTCCACAATTTTCTGAAAGGTGCTCTGCAAATTTTTTCCAGCGTTCTTATCCTCGATAGGTACGTGTATTAGGTGATTTGGAAGAGCCTTAAACAAATTTATAATTTTGAAGCGAATTTAAGTAACTATCGTGTTCCTGACACATATATAACTTCTCAGATATATAGAAGTCTGTTATTGCCTCTTTTATGTAATGAACAGCAACTTTTATGTGTCTGTCGGCTGGACAAACACAAAGTGCACAGGGGCACGTGGCGTAACTTTGATGATTACGCACGCAGACCGTCAGGGAAGTGACCAATAAAGTAGGTGCCATGTCGAGTAGAGCATGAAATACTATTTTATTTTATGTAACAAATAAATATCAGTCCGTAGTAGCAGGAAGTGATTAACCGGCATCTTGTCAAGAACAAGCCTCAACGGCCAGGCTATGCCAGTTTACCCTCGTTCAAGAAAATGTTCACTTGGGTAAGCGCTATCTGTAGGCCAGAATCGAGTTGAGTACGAATGTGCTTATAGATTAGAGTGAACAATTTCGATCACTCCTATTCTGCATGATTCTTCGCCTGCATCACGGTGCTGAGTGTAAGTGATGTTGGTTAGGAAAATAAGCGTTGTGATTGGCTCTTAGTGTTTCTATAAAGGGTAGACTAGGAGATTGCCCTAAAACTTCATTTTAAAAATTTTGTAGCTTTACGCTCATTGAGTGTCGCCATCGTATATCTATTGTGAAACGTATTTGGCACACGATATAGTTGACGATATGGCGACGAGGTGCACTGTAAGGTCTGGCGCCATTGTTTATCGCTTTCTTGACGTACCTCGGTAATATGTGTTGCCGGGTGCTACCACCTTCGCATACGTGCCATATGGTTCCCTGTAAACGGAATGCCCTTTGGGCGGAACCCTGCGGAAGCTAACTGAGTATCGTATTTCCTCTCCGTGCTCCGGTGGATGGGAGAGCAGCATTGCATACTGGAGTGCCAAGGTGGTATGAGAGTTGTGCAAGACCTGACATCAGTAACCGACGAATGGCAAAGCCTCTGAAGGAGTGATGTCAGTCTGACGAAAAGCAAAGCCTCTGAAGAAATGATGTCAGTTTTGACGAAATGGCGCTGGAGAAAAGTGATGTCAGCGTTCAGAGCTTCATTCTATGTTCTTTTTTTTGGGGGATTGTAAGCAGCGCATATTGCGCTGGTATTTAAGTGTTGTCTTCTGAGTGAAGGGTTCTTGTCTGGAGTGAGCGGCAGCTTCACCTCGAGTAGCCGCGAGAGGGTCCGCAGGGGCGTCCAGAAAGTTCCCTTCCTGCTTCGTAAAAATTGCTGTATCGTAATCTCCTGTATATAAAGTATACCTACTCCATACCAAACCTCACTGAGCCTTCTCGCTGCATGACATCGGGAGTCCGTGGCGCATCGAGAAGAACAAAGAACCATCTTGCACATTCCATGCATGATTTTACGCACTCAAATGAATCGCCTGTAGTCCGAAGTGGCAGAACCACGATTTAACTTTTTAATACTGCGACGCAAAGTTGTACCAATCACGCGTATAATAGGCGACCTACCACACTTCGCGACAACCTTTCGATTCGGGTAAAATATGGCTCTGGCAAACAACAGGGATGATGAGATTGTATAAACACGACGTTTTTATGTTAATCTAGATTTTTGTTTTTCACTGTTGTGTCAAAATTAAATAACGGAATTTTATGTTTTTGTACCTGAAAAAAAAATGGATCGTAGGAACGAAGAAAAAAATATAGTTAATCGTTTCATGGCGGAAATAGTGCCGATTGCCAGAACAACGACGGAAACATATTCCAATTTCGCGGTTCAAACCGGTTCGAACCGTTATTTTTCTCCTCGGAACTGAACCGGAACTTAAACTGAAAGCCGTGAACCAGAGTCTGAACCGAACCGATAAAGAATTTCGGTTCGACACTCTGATCTTATTTGATAGTTTTAGGGAGCCGTGTTAAGCACATCCGGTACGGCACGATGGGTCCTCCGGTATACGAACTGCGCATGTGCGAGTCTTCTGCGGTAGCGCATGCGCAGTTCGTATGCCGGAGGGCCCACCGTACCGCATCGGATGGGCAAAAACTGTTCCCCAAAACTCCCTATTATCTTCTCGCTTGTTGCAAATCGTGATTCGTTTTTCTCAGTTCTTATTGGCTCATGCAACGACCTCGCTCGTTGCGGAGCGATAAGAAAATACTCGGGGCTCGCGACGCCCTGCGTAGCCGTCAGTTACGCTAAATAGTACTGAGGCCATCTTTTGTTGTCCCATCGAGGAACGGTTGCTCTCTTTGACGCGTTGATCATGACGTTTGATTTCTTGGCTGCCATCACTATACAGTCTGGGGCACTGAGACTGTTGGCATCTCGGAAAGAATATCGAACTTCTCCAGTAAGTCTGCTTAGCCAGTGGACGCTGCCGATTTTGCAGTGGTATCTGTACAGTGCGCGCCACACGGTGTATTTGGATAAGATTATTTTTTGTGTGTGTTAATTACGTCGGGCTGTGTAGTACATAATGTCTACGTACACACGCACACACACACACTCACACGCAGGGACAAAGACACACATACACACACGCACAGGCACGCACACACGCACGCACAAAATAGCTTTTTTTTTTTTACAGCAAAAATTAATTACGTTTTGCCGAACTCTCAGTTTTAGCGTCACATGTAGCGCTAGCGGTCCGGACCAGAAACTAAAGTTTCAGAGCTTCCCGTTATCTGGTTCAAAAGCTATGAGCAATTTTCCGCTTCCGAAAACCGCTTATAGCCTTTCAACCAGATAACGTCAAGCTCTGAAATTTTGACCTCTGGCCCCGACCGCTAGCGCTACATGTGGGCGGAAACTGAGCATTCGGCGATGCGTACCTTAGATTTCAGATTAAAAAAAAAAGAACACGAAATTTTTGTTGTCTGATGTTAAAGCGGGCGATGCAACAATTTTTGTACTTTGCGCAAATACCGCTAAAACAGATCCCTGACGTTAATGACCTATGAAACACGCGTTCGTTTTTCACCCCACGCAATAGAAGTCCCAGAAAAAAATTAAAGAAAAAAGAGCACCGTTCACCCCCTCAACTCGCAGCCAGAAGAAGCGGCCGCGTGATCTGGAGCCGACTATATGCCGCCGCAATGTTACACTGCATGGCCACGCGCGCTGGGGTTATGTGCCAGACAGGACACGCGCTGAGTTCCAGCACATTGTTATGGCTACTCGGCCATTAGTCGTCGCTGCAGTGGTTGGACACGCGGTGTTGGGACCGAGCGGTTGTCCGGGAACTTGGTGTACGGCAGGGAGCCGAGTCAGGGCAGGAACTCATCAGGAAACCGGACTCTGGAAGCATCTCTGTGGGGCAGAGGGGCAGTCCGCAGTGGCAATCCCTTATATGTACATAGACAGGCGACGCCAATGGGAGAATACTAGAGAATACACAGTAGCAGCCGCCTGCTGCTCCTTTTATAATGTCAGATGTCCCGTGATCCCCTAGTAGGAATCCCAGTGTCTGTAGGCCTTCACCAAGGTCAGTCAGTCCCTAACATTCAGGTGGCGTTCTCCCCCCCCGACACTCCGCCCGTCCAAAACAGGCTACTACAAACCACACACACCCTGCAAAATCGTCAAAATGGAACCGTCCGGGAGTCGCTCGTCGAATGCTCGCTTCGACACCGGCCAAGCTGCCGTCAATATCTGCCATCGGCTCTTCGCCTTCTCCGTCACAGCGTTGACGTCGGTGCTCGTCAGATTTCATCGTCACACGCCACCTGCCACTGGTATGCCCGGATGTCTGGCCTGGCCTGCGGATCACAAAGTCGCCGACCTTGCTACCGCCGTCGTCTTCGGCAGCAGTGGAAGGCCAAAAGAAGTCCGGCTTCGATGGATTTGGGAGATTCCTTCGCCGAAGCGCGCGTTCGGCTGCCTTGCCCAGCTTTTTTTCAAAATCACGCTCGTAGCTCGAAAAAAATTAATAAAAGCGCAGTGCGCAAAAGGGAGACTTTAGTTGTGGCGTAGAAACACTGAGAACTTAAGAAGAGTAGCATTTGTTTTATTAATTTCAAACCAACCATGCTTGTTTGTCTAAGGCCGAGGTAATGTTGGTGTGTAGCCTGCGAGCCGCGGGAATCCGATCCAATCCACAGAACTGCTGGACGATGACACGACCTGACACGACGCGCGTTCGCCTGGCTTTTGCCCCTCACTACGAGCCTTCCCATTTTCGGACCCCAAAGCGGCGGAGGCCTTGAGCGATTGACCGACAGCCAAGAGAGCGTGAGTGGCTCTCCGGACCCACGTGATGAGCAGAGCAAGGCTGCCGTGAGGAAGCAGGGGGAGATCTAGCGGGGACGCTTCCCCGGCTGCTTTGGTCGGCGCTTTCCTCCGACGGCCGGAAGCGGAGCTATGCGCGCAGCACGATCGTGAAATGCGTATCGTAGTGTCCTGTTGGACACCCTTGACACACGCGGCACACACGGAAGGGCCAGACATCCTGGCCGCGGTGCGTCGCCGGTCCATCTCGGTGGACAACAGCCATCGAACTCGAGGTTGCAAACACAACCAGTAATTGCAGGCGTCCAGGCTTCCGGGCAGGGATGATCCCATGGGCGATTCGCTGGGAAATTGAGTAAAGCCCCCTTCCCGTCGAGGACGTCGTCTCAAGGCTTACGCGGGCTGTCGCGTCGGAGGTCGCACAGAAGCATGAGGGGTGCCCGACGGCAAAGTCGGCCATGTGCATACTGCGGGTCAATTCGATGAGATCTGGGAGAAGGTCACGTCGTCCCTGGCAATCCACAGCATATGCTCCAGGGCGCCTCTCGCTCTGTCTCCGGGCGCAGCTGGGACTACAGCCACCTGGTGACGATGCTCCAGGCGTTCACCCGGCCGGTCGGCCTGGAGGAGCAAGGTCGTCTCCGGGGCTCTTCGCAACAACGGGCCACTACCCGAATGCATGTCGAGGCATCGTATTGTCACGAGTCCAAATCGAGTGCCCACGCAATGCTCGGGTCCAATCTATGAACCGCATTCAAATATCGTCGTCGGGGTGTTTTGCGCTCCCCACGTTACGTCATCAAATTTTGCAAAGGAGAGATTGCGTGAAAATGATCGCTTTTGTCCCTGAAATTACACCGCAACAAAGGAGTTTCTTGGCCAGTGGCGTTGCGTGCGAGTATCCCTGAGTCCCACCAGTGCCAGTAAGCTCGTGTAAAGTGAAAACATTCCAACTGAATATCGTTGCACAGCTCCTTAAAGTCTCGCTAGGACGTGCCCGTGGTTTCTATTGTCAGAATAGTCCGGATCACGGTTGCCCACAGAAAGCGCTGACATATGATCGGAGTAGGAAGATGGGAGGGTACGCGGGAGGAGGAGTGGATAGGAGGATGATGGAAGGAGGAGGGGAGAGGAGGAGGAGAAGGAGGGAAGGACCTGGAGCAGAGGAGGAGGGAAGGAGGAGATGGTACGGAGGAGGAGGAGGGGCATACCCCCCCTCCGTACCCTCCCCTTCCTCCTCAAGAGCTGCGCTCTAATTTCGCGTTACAGAGATTTGTGAACGTCTTTCATTTTTTGCTACTTCATATAAAATTGTAGTGAAAACAAAAACAATAGGCACGACAGCCCTGTGACTGCCCTTCTCTGAACACACCCTGGTACATGCTTCGTCCCCCTCGCCCTGTGCTGGGAGTCGGTGGCCAACGGGCTGCTGCTTGCAGCACTGCAGTCCACGTCCAAGAGCGGAAGTTTCCGACTCGGAGACTCGCGCATCGTGAATGCAAATTCCACTCCCGTCGGTCTCGATTAATGAACTCGTTGTACCGACGTCCATGACCTTCGGACGCGGTTTCGTCGTCGTGAGGAGATGAAAATTCCACTTGCAGCGTGGCTGACGATTGATAGCAAAGGGACAAAAACGGGAACTGATCAAGCTCAAGCAAAAGATGAAACACCTGGGGCGTTCGAGAGATTTAGCAAAAGGTCTATTCTTTCGATTTTCAGCCCACATCTATCGTTCAGTTGTATTAAAATATAGGCATAAAAAAGGGGGAAGGGGGCAGACGCCGTTTCTTGTGGAGTGGACATCAAAGCCCCCTGGCCATTCGATCCGGGCCACTGTAATTGTTTTTCGCGCTGGCCCAATATTGACACTCTCAGCCCGCGTGGCCTTATCGCCCGAAAGTTTGCGCGTGCCGCGAGTATAACGCATAAAAAAGAAAGGCGCTTATCTCTGTGCTTCCGAAAACTCGGTACCCGTACATTGATATTGAGGGAGTAAAGACACAAACAAAAATAAACAAAAGATTGGCCTTCGTTATCGACCTTTGAGTTGCTCTCCCACACCGTACATCATTTTTTCTGCATTGAGCGATTGGTTTGAATACATTTCGAGAGGCATCCAGAGAACAAGCACACATGTGGCCCTCGCTGCTGCCACGCAGTATAAGTATACGCCATATTTTTGTTTGCTTTATCTATTCAAACGATCTACATTTGGGTCGCCCTATGTAAACGGAATTTTTTCGCAGAACGCATCGATCTCAGCGCCGCCGGCTGTATCATCCATTACTCCGCTGGACAAAGAACTCTGCATGTAGCATATGTACACGTTCCGAAAACCATGTACTCTCTGCTTCTTTTTTTTTTTTAATAAACAATAAGTGTTTAATGTCCGCCAGTCAGCCGCGCTTTCGAGTTAACAACTCGTGACTGGGAGAAGTCGTTAGCCGCGTAGACAAAAAACGTAATCGGAAAACGTGAAAAAAATAATTAAAAGACATAGAGGAGTTGAGATCCCCCTGTTGTAGTATGGACCTCAAATAAAAAGAAGTAAAAAACAACAACAACAAACGACTCAGCATGCGACAGAAAGGGCGCGGTTAAGAATTTCAGCGCGTTGCTTTGCGACCTGTTCAACGTTCCGTGTTTCTGATGCTATATTGTGAACATTTTATGCGGTCCCGAATAGAAGGCGAAAGTGCTTTGATCGTTCAGTACTGTGTAACAACTCTCTTCCAAAACAAAAAGTTGTGAGATCAAACGCTGCTGCCTATATTGCCATGCGCGTCTGCGAGCAGGTGCGCCCGTGGCCGAATGGTTATCGATACCTTGGTTCCCACGCAAAAGGCCGAAGTTCGATGCCTGGCCTCGGATGCACCTTTTTGTTGTGTCTGGAAATGTCGCATCCTGGTAAATTCAAGAACCCTGTTGCTCGTTCGAGGTCCGAATGTTAATTCTACGCGCTGAACCTTCTACGCCGATTGAACCAAAAGCCCACGCGTGTACATAAGGGGCTCCGCGAGGCGAGCCGCAGTCAGTCTCGCCACAGTGCTCGATCCTGCTGTTACGCCGCCATCGACGCTAACCTTCTTCTATCTTGTTTTGGGCACAAGTTCGCCCCATTAAATGCTCAGTATGTCCAGTTATTCACCGCCTCATCATTTGTCATCCGTGACAATATGTTATCGCACCAAACGTTCGCGGCAATTGGTGGCTTTGATAGCGTTGAACGCAAGTTGTGAATCGGAAGATGCATGATGCGCTGTATAGGTGTATGGTGTGACGAGTATCGTCTAGAGCAAAGACGGGTTTATCCCAGCTATCAATGCTGGCAGGGTGGTCTAATTAACACTCATATGCGCGCCTCAGCGACATCCTCGCTACCGCTCAAACACATGCACCTCTCCGCTGTGATATTTCTGGTTAGCTTAGCCCTACTCGCTTTTCGAATTTGTTTGCGGAAGCGTAAGCAATCAAAGTATGCTCGTTTTAAGGTTTGTACTAAAATCTGCGAGACAAGCCGAAATGTTTCGAATTTAATCAATAGCTCATTTCACCTTTGGCGGACCGTCATTATATGTATATGTCTCGAGCACGTTTCGGTAATCAGGAATCACGCTGCTAATTAATGTTGGCTGGGGTCGTTGTGAACCAAGGACTGTACCGTAAAGATTTTACTTTGACAACATACCTTGAAGTCGTATAGGAAGCAGTTCAGCTCATTCCCATGGACCCGAGCACTGTTTATGCAAGGTGTCCCTGCACGAATCATCAACAATTAATATTCTGTTTGAAGGCCTATAAAAGATATGGGTGAGTGATGACAGTCCCAATTTATCATTTTAGACATTTCATGAAATTTTGTACGACTTTAAGCACGAAAAGATACGTTGTATGATTTATATAATCTACTGAAAACTAGCAAAATTAAAAAAAAAAAGCACGAGAACTTGTTTTGTGCGCTTGTTCGTTTTGTTTTAAAATATTTTTTTCTAGTTTTTGGTAAATTAGGGAAGTAGGCGAACCATTGCGCGACTGCCGCCATCACAAAAAAAAAAAAGCGTAGCACAGTTATCGTCATTTTTTGCTTGAGCTTGATCAGCTCCCGTTTTGTCCCTCTGCCATCAATCGTAAGCCAGGCCGAAAGCGGAATTTTCATCTCCTCACGACAACGAAACCGCGTCCGAAGGTCACGGACGTCGGTACAACGAGTTTATTCATCGAGACCGACGGGAGCTGCAGTGCTGTAAGGCGCAGCCTGTTGGCCACTGACTCCCAGCACAGGGCGAGAGAGACGAAGAACGTATCAGGGATGTGTTCAGAGAAGGACAGTCACATGAGTGTCATGCCTATTTTTTGTTTCCAATCAAAATTTTTTTGAAGTAGCAAGGAAAAAGTTCAAAAACAAAAATGCACTTACTTGTTTTCGTAAAACAAGTCGCACATGAGAAGAGGTGGAACTGTTTTCCCCAAATGCGCGTAGACGCCACTTTAAGAACCACAGCAATAAGAAAAAAAAGTATATATTTTTATGTATAAAGCACGCCAGCTGATCTACCTGAAGTAGTTACATTTTGTTTATTTAAGTTTATATTTCAAGTGACATAAAATGACGAACTTGGCCTCTTGCTCAACTCTTTTGTATTTAGGCATATTTCGGCGATTTTTTAACACATCTTGGAATGAAGTTTTTAGGCTGAAACCGTTTGTGCAAAGTAAGTATCTCATGCTTTGTTCACTTAAAAAAAACAAAAAACAAAAACAAGCAACAGCGTTTAGCTATTGTGTTCCTTGCATTGCGCCCGGGAGTTTTCGAAATATAAAAAAGTCTAAATTGTGCAATTTTTATGCGGTTAATAAACAATAATCATCCTCGATTTTTTCCATAGTTTCTTCGATGAACCCTTGGAAACGGGTAATTCAAAATCCGCAAAAAACATGTTGCATTGTACCACTTTAAATTAGAAAAATAAGCGTTTTACCAGGTCTATGCTGCAGTCAATTACCGTTGATTGCTTTTTGTCTCAGCGACTAGTGGTACTGGAGCACTGTATCCACGGTGGCCATAGTTGGTCGCATTATCTTCCAGACACCATAAAGCATTAAAAAAATTAGTGATGTGGCTCATATTGCCTATGAAAACTGAACTTTGCGGCGCATTCGGTCCTCTGTTGTGTTTGGTTGATAGCACTGCAATGTGCTACTTTTCGAGGATAGTATTTTAGTGTGTGGGTAGCCTGTTGACAACAATTATTCGATTCCTTTCTCTAGACGTCAGTATACTCCATTTATAAATACGACTGATTGTTTGGACGTTACGAGCTATTTCAGCCAATGTTGCGTATAAAGTGGCAACGCGTCACTGTGCCTCTCTCAGAAGTCACGCGACAATCACACGACATTGGCTCGACTTGTATGATTCGTAGCGTCGTCTGTGGTCCATCGTAAGGTAAAACGGTGCATATATGAACGGGAGACGTTAGCAACATTAATCTTACGCTCCAACCGATGGCAAGCGTGGCGAGGGCGGAATAACAGCAAATTGCGTCTAAAAAAAAAGACAAAAAAAAGACGAAGTGGGAAGTTAAGAAGCGTCAATGAACCAGCAACAGGGGAGAGCGTCAGGCGTTACAAAGACGCGTGACGAAGCAAAGACGGAGCTTCCATCCCAATGTCGGGTTGAGCCTGGTTCCGACATTTGCATTTTGAATACGACTGCCCGAGTTAGGACCACTTATATGACTGCTCACGGCGAGTTACTACGATAAGAGCCACATCAGGCCCGGATAAAACCTGTTCACATCGTTTTTGCTGCAGATGACCCGCAACAACATGAAAAAAAGCAACAAAGAAAGGGCTGCTTGCAATCTTTTATTCAGAATTTATTGTGATTTTGTTGATGGATCGGTCGGTTAGCATCGGTTGTGTATGAAATAAATAAAAAGTACAATCCAAGGGCGATCTCATGAGACGCTCAATGTAAGGAAAGGATGACCTATCGGGGTATAGATTGCGCTTTGTTTCAAAAATTTGTGCTGACCCATTACAAACAACAACTTATTGTTACGTAAAGGTACCTCGAAAGGGGACACAAACACGTGCGAAATAACAGCGGCTAACCTGCTCATTTGTGTAAATAAATCTTTCCCTCTCTCCCTTTCCAGTAGTTCGTGTCGAATACTGTTTTGCCATTCGTAGCCCTCATCCACAGTAGAAGGGGCAACATCACATCGGGTAAAGCGCACGTGCGTTTTCTTGTGGGTAGCGAAAACTGAGCTCGCGTTGCTTTACACGGATGGTGTTCCCTAAAACTAAGGTTCTTGATATCACGCGGAGCGTCTGAATGTGATCAAGGTGACTGCACCTGTGCCTTGCTCGTGCTTCCAATATAGATTTTTTTAATTTATTTATTTACTACTTCGAACGTCCCGTAGCCAATACGGCGCAGGATACATGGTGTCACATTTAGTGATGGCGAGAAGAAATATTCAGTGAGACGTTTGAGGTCTGACTAGGCGTGCTTCCAAAGCGTCTCACAGTGCCATGCAGGTAGTGCATCTTCCATGAACCAGAAAGCCAGGGCTGCATCCATTCCCAATTTCTCAGCCTAAATACGCAAACATTTGGGACTGCCCACGTCGTCTCGCGCTTGCTCCTTCGCTTCAACGACTGAACGTCGCCGGTAACAAAGCAACAACAGGCCAACCGACAAACTTGGCGGATCCCACAACGAGTTCCACCGGAAGCAAACCAGAACATCAAACACGCCCGCCACCACCAACAAGAGACGATCCACATCGAGAAGCGCAACCACACAAACAACAACGACAAAAACAAAAACGCTGACTCATGATCCAGGAAACAGTTGGGAGTACACGGACGGGGCAAGCCCTCGACGCTCTCTTCTTTCACTCCTCCGTCGCGTTCCTCTGGCAGCGCCCACGGCGGATGACGTAGACTTCGTTTCACCTTACGATGGACCGCAGCTGACGCTACCAGCAATTCCAGCCAATCAAACTCTGGGAACACATTACGTCACTACGCGTCTGGCGCGTCGCTGCGCCCCTCCCGCTTGTCACTTGACACTCGCGCAGCATTGGATTAGCTATGATTGTTCGTGTTGTCGTTCTCTGCGGTCCATCAGAACGTGAAATGGAGCGTCGTGGGCATCCGGCACGTGCTCTGCAAGCTGCGTGGCTCCGTACGTGTCTGTTGTCCGATGGCCTCAGTCAAGGTCGCGACGCGGCGGAAGACGCCCCACCCGCAGCGGTGGGCGGAGGTGGTGCTGGCGCCCCGACGAGACGCGTGGTCGTTGAACCACCGGCACGGCGTCGTCCTCCCCGCCGACGACTGACGCCGTCGAAGTCGCCGACGTCGACACTGCGAGCAAACCGTCGCGGGCGTTGCCGAGGCTTGTACGGTGAGCGCTGCGAGTGAAGCAAATTAATATATCAATTACGGCGAAGACTCCCCGCGCGGCGGCGAAAACTCGAACTACGGTTAGTGTCCGGAAGTGAAGTTGCGCTCCCTCTCCTGCGTCTTCCGCGACTCGTGCGGATGAGACGTGTCATTTAAAGAATACCAACATCTCCATAATAAAGAACTTATCTCTCTGTCTTAAAGTTGACGATCCGACATCGCTCTTATTTCTCTCGATAGAAGTATCGATACCTAACCTGCCACAAAGCGGTTCAATAAAAATCTGTTAAAAAAAGAAAAAAGACTCAAGATGTTAGAGTGAGCGTCTTACGAGTCGAGGAAGGCCGACACCAGAATGTGCATAATGTAGTCGTGTTACATGAACGCATGCCGCTACCACGCTCATTCAGATTGAAACGAGCAGAAGATCCACGGGTTACCTGCACCGCGACATTCTCTCAACGTGCCGCGGGGATCGGTGGCCGAGTGGCTAGCGCACACCAGCTCGGAGCGCGTGGAGCGAGCTCGCGCGCAGAACCCAGGATCCTGGGCTCGATTCCGGCCCCTGCCCGTTTCGACCTGGATGAGCATCATACTGGCGTGCGGTCGTGTATCACTACTGCGTGATGCACGTTAAAGACCCCAGGCTAGCGGTTAGTAGCTGCACTGGCTAAATTGCTTGTCTACAGCTGGGAGACTCGTCGCCCCTTTGAGGCAGACCAAGTTCTAGGCTGTCATAAAGCATACACACAACCCAATTATGTTTTCAACGTGCCGCAAACAGCAATGCGATAACACATACACAAAAAAATCCAAGGCCGAGCCGAGCTATTTTTTGTTTCAGCTGAAGTCCAGACGCAGCCAATGCTACAAGCGCGAGCATGTGGCCCTGAACAGTGCCTGCACTGCACGAGCGCGCGTGCTTGGCAGGGACGCTGAAAGCCCGGGGCTCGCGCTTATAACACCGACTGCGTCTGGACTTAAGGTGAAAATTAGATTTATGTTACTTTATCATGACGTACTTACATGTTTCGAACACCAGAAGTATCGTTTCTTCCTTCGACAACCAAACCTTGTAGAACTACTTCGCGCAACGCATAAATGATGAGCAAAACTTTTTTTTTTCATACTTAATATTGTGATTGATTCTATAGTTTCAACCAGCGTTCGCTCTGCTAAAGTGAAAGAGTGGAGGGTTTGTCGGAAGCAGTGTTCGCGATTGGCCCAGCAATAGCGTCCTATATTATGATAATGCACGCCCAATGGCCGGCTCACGGCGAGGCAAATCCTGCCAATCACGGCGAGGCAAATCCTGTTCGTGACGTCACGAAAGGAAACCATAGGAGGGCGCCACCGAAACATCTCGGCGCTAGTTAGTCTGCAATCATTTACACCACGAGATGAAACTAGAGTTGCAATCGACAACCTTCTTTCGACGATGTGCACGAGGCCGACGTGTCCGGACGTGGTGACGTACGCGGTTGGAGGAGACGGGGGCGACGGCGACCGCTGCCCCGGAGACCCAGGGTACGGGGTAAGGACTGCACGTCGGTGACGGCGACGTAGGCGACGGGCAGAACGAGGTGTAGGCCTGCGACGTCGCCAGACACCGGGGACTTACTTGGAGCTGGCCGGCGATCAGGTTTGTGGTCGCCTGTACGAAAGAAAGCAAATCCTGGCCAAACGTACTTTGTATCGAATAGCCGCAGTCGCTGACGGGATTAGAACGGCAAAAAATACACTCAGTAGTCTTGTCTCTAGCGCGAGCTTCGTGCCTTCGGTAACGCTTGGGCGCCTCGTGAGCCTCGAGAGTAACGCGCAGCCTAAGCACGACGGAAGGCAAAGAGCGCGTGCTGGAGGCTATGACATCCCCCAAAAGACGCCTTACTATACTTCGTTTCAGCTTGGGTCCAGACGCAGCCGATGCTACAAGCACGAGCGTGTGGCCCTGAACAGTGCCTGTACTGCGCGAGCGCGCGTGCTTGGCAGGGACGCTAGAAGCCTGAGCCGCGCTTGCAGCATCGGCTGCGTCTGGACCCAAGCTGAAACAGTGCATAGGGCGCCTACATGTCTGTCTGTCTGAGGGTGAAGACATCCATTGTTGCCCCGAATGTGCCAGCGCGACGCCTGTGCGCACTCGGTGCGTGACTTGGGCGGTAAAATGGCGTCTATGCATTAGCCAAAGCTACGCGTTCGAGCTGAGTGACACCAGATTGCGCGCGCTTCAAAATGCATAAAAAACGATTGGGCGGAAAAATGGCTGAGATGTCACCACTCAAGCAAAAGCGCGCGTGTGTATGAAGGCACTCTACGAGTCTCCACAACGGCCTATGCTGGGGGGAAGGACACAGTAACACTTAAAATGGCAATAACCTGTCCTGCTGTGGAAATGATGAAGTCAAGCGAACGGAATAAGAGGGAACAAAAACTGAAGGGCATATGGCTGTTTTTGTTTATTGTTTAGCCCTATATATATTGGTTTACGTCACTGATTGTTGTTTTGTTTTACCCTACTAGAAAAGCGTTGACTTGTCTAGTTTGTCTAGCACATAGGCTAGACAAAGCTTGACGAAATGTAACAAGAAACGCGTTTCGTTTTTCTCTTTGCGAGCTGTGCTGGTTGTAACTGCTCCGAGAGTACAAGTGCACCAGGTGTCTCGTGGAAGTAAAATATTTGTAGGTAACTAAACAAACAAACAGCACAGAGAAGTTTCTGGAGAGTTCTTTGCGTTTGTGTCGTCTTTTATAAAACCAGCCTCGGTATAAAGTCACAATGTCTTAATCTTCCCTATAGGGGGCATTCACTGGACGCCATACTTGAGGTTAATGTTTAGAGCGCATGCTCAGGAACGAGCTTACAATAATAGCCTGCTACGACTGGCAACTCTTGATGGTGTGGAATGCACGTTGCAAAAGAACTGTGGAAGCTGGCCGTCAGCACGCTCTCAGCAACCACGCCACTGCGGATAACGGCCGCCAGTGAATACTCCCTATACACGTTTGCAAGAAGGGCTCCCGTGCGCCGCCATTTTTGGCGATGCTGGCGCCGCCTAATGCCCTGCCATGCTGGGGTGCGCCAGGGGCACGTCACTGGGGTGCGCATTGACAAGATAGCGGCGTCTGCCGTGGTCGCCGACGGCCTGGATTAGCGACACAATTTACCGTTTCGGAACGCAGGGGAGTGTATCCACTCAGATTCGTAGCATCAAATATTGTAGGACAGGTCATGTTTAAGGGTTGCTGAAGCTCTGACTTTTTAACGATCGCCAGCCTCTGTTCCAGCACGTCGTGGAAGCAAGAGCTGCCGCGAGCGCAGCCATCGTTGATGCAATGGCCATGCGGCTTCTGGCGCTTTCTGATGAAAGCTTTGAGACTTATGCTTCATTTCACACTTATGCGCGAGCGAAGGCAAAGCTGGAAGCGCGAGCACGAAAGCTCCATACGTTCCGGCTTCGGCTCGAGCGCGCGAGCTGGGCAGAACGCAAAAAGTGCTGGTCTCGCGCTTATAGCTTTGGCTTCGCTCGCAGATAAAGTGAAACGAAGTATATGGCATGTTTTCTAATTTTTCGTATTTGTTGCTGGTTTACGTATTTTATTTAACTGTTTGTGTGCTTTTTTGCAGTCGAAGAGAACACTCTGCATGTTTTATAAATATATATATTTTTAATTTATTCTTGCGCTAAGTTGTGTATGCTTCCGGCAAGAGACGCTTGGCAACATTGTCTCGATAAGCAGCGAATCGCTAGGTCGCTCGCCTGACCGCGGTGCGCGGTTCTAGGTAAGACATCCCACTGCAAAGGTGTATAGGTCTATTCACTGACGCCTATTTGTTGTGTTGTTTAGAGCGCATGCTCAGTTGAGCTCACTTAATAGCTCTAAGATCGGAACTTGACGGTGTGGAGTACGTTCCAAAATAACTGAGGAAGTTCGCCATCAGCACGCTCAGAATCGCGAACACAGCTAGAGCGTGAATACACCTATAACGCTCGCACACTCGTTTTCGTTCGTCCCGCGATGCCCTTGTTTATTAGCAAATGACGGGAGAACCATCTGATCACTAACCTACTGATAAATAGTCAAATTCTAGAAGAAATCACGAGTCGTGCGTTCCAAGCGACGCGATCCATTCATCATCTTCCACGCAACGAATGATTTCCCACGATTGTACCAGTGACCCTGTCACTGCTGTCGTTCCAAGGTCAATTCACACCTCACGTGCTTTATTACGTTTGACTACGCTACGTTGTGATGCGACTGCAAAATTCCGGGGGCATCCGTACTTCGTATGCGGCGTGCCTATACGAAGTACAGGCGTCCCGTTGTTTGAGATCGACCTTGCATTTCTGTACGAACGACGACCAGCCACGAGCATCGAGTGGGGTGGCGTGCGGTTCTAACCCTTTGGGCACGCTTCACCTGTGTGACCTGGTGACTTAGAAGCATTACTCTCCGGCCTCTGTTCAAGAGGAAGCGGACGTTACCGACTGAGTGGTGCGTACAACGGCTGCATACGATGGAACGCCGGATTACACACGTTTCTGAGCAGATGCACAGTGTGCTGCGTTTATACGTCTTCTGTGAGAGAACAAATCACCCATTTGGAATATTTAATCCTCAAAAGACCAACGACTCAGTACCAAACCTGAGACGAAACTTGTGACGTCTAGACACGGGTCGGACACAGGCTACACGTTACAGTCCAAAGTGCTTAAACTAGCATTTCCGAAAAAGAAATAAGTGGATCAATTGAACAATTTGTGAACAACCCGTGACAGAGTCAGGCACGTAGCCAGGATTTGTTTCGGGGGGGGGCCCGCCCATGACAAATGCTGTGAGGGGAAGGGGAGAGGAGGCCCCAGCAAATGGAAGATTTCGGGAGGGGGAAGGGGCCCCATGCCCCCCCCTTGGCTACGTGCCTGGACAGAGTCATTGCTCCAACTGGTACGCAACAGTGCAGGCACACGACCTCACCATCGACTCCTCCGACATCGCCAAGAAAGACGAGCATGAGAATTATATATGCCTTAGATATCCAGTTTGACACCTTACAAAAAGTTATGAATGTGTCAGTGACGTCTCTTCATGAAGGCACCTCTTCTTTGGGGGAATAGCATCATTTTTTTTTCCTAAAATGCCACCGCGTAAGCAATCTCACCGTGAAATACTTACGCGACTACTAGATAACACGCAGTTCCTACAGTATACCTACTTCGCAGCAGTCTTAAACACGTTAATCGAAAAAAAAACAATCGATTATAATTACAATTACTCTCGATTGAAAAGTATTCAATTAGATTGCTTGATTAGTCGAGACGAACAGGAATTAAATGTTACTTAAAAAACAAAAAAGTTACTTTTTCGATTACATCAGATTTTCAAAACAACATACTTTTCCGCCGGTTTGAAAACGGATATTTTCTACTCACCGTTATTGGATTAAGATCCCACGTGTTATAAGCCACCCATATTCTTAATCCACCAATTTCGGTAAAACATATCCTCCTGAGAGAGACCTTGTTCGAGAATTTCTTTGTAGAAAGCTTGTAGAAACAGAGGGCGACATTAGGAAGGGAGGGGAAAATGGTAACGGTTACACATATATTTAGTGAGATCCAAAAGTAATCAAATTACTTTTGCGATTGCTATCTAATAAAATAAATTAAATGATTACAAAATTACTCCAAATGTGATCCATTACAAGCAATTTGATAACTTGCAATGAGTATCGTACAGGTTTGCTTCGCAGCTCGCACATAGAGAGGGGAGTGTCAGCGCGACCTCCCCCACTCGGCGCGGCGCTACTCCATTGGTCGAGCGCTCTAAGACGTCAAACCATGAGAGAGAAAGAAAGCGAGAGAGAGAGAGAGAGAGTCAGCCATAGGAGAACATTGAATCATGGGAGAGATTGTCAGCAAACGATATGCACTACATTGGCCGACACTCTTTCCTTAGCATTGCTCGCTACGACCAACGCGATCATCGAAGGGCGGTGGAGGGTTCTCATATATTTAAATATATCGATTAGAAACAAAAAAACGCAGTCAAACGCGCTACAGCGCGAACGAGGAATCGCTTGCTGCGCGAACGCAACACCGACGCCGACGTCTGAAGCAGTTTCTTCTCGAAGAAGGAAATTCTCTTTTACAAAACGTCTGCGTACTAAAGTCTCCATTGTTATTCAACTTTCTCTTAACGTCTTTAATATCTGTATCAAAGTATTTAAGATTACATTCAGACACTGACAGCCCACGAGACGCGGTTGCGTGGCGAGTCCTGGTATTTCACTATATCTACACAGATAATAAAATTACAACAATCGTTAATTTAGAAAAAAACAACAACAACAAAAAACAAGACAAGAACATTTGAGGAAGAAAAAAAGCGCGAACATAATATGCCACACACTGAGTTTGGCTAAGCCGGCAGTGACTATATACACGTAGAGAACCCGAAGGAGACGAGGAGATGAGAGCGTGCGGCGACGTCAGAGCGCCGCGAGCTCTGATTGGATAGGATAGTGGGTAGACGCAAAGGCAAACTGTCTTTGCCTCTTCCAACAGCCTCCCTCCAATCAGAGCGAATAAGAGCGTTCGCTTTCGACCAGAGCTCAACGCTCCGACGTCCCCGTGTGTTCTCGTCTCATCCCTCCTTCAGTTTCCCTCCGTATACGGTCCCTCGACGTCTCACCTGCGACAGTCCCGTGGCCAGATGCCTGGCGAACGCGACGGCGTTCATGGGCCTGCCCGCGCGCAGCGTCTCGCTCAGGGCCGCGATGTAGTTGCGGGCCAGTCGGAGGGTCTCGATCTTGGACAGCCGGTGGTGGCTGCCGCCCCGAGCCGGGCCTCGGCGACTCCGCTGCCCGGGACGGCAGCGCAGGCCACGGGCACGTGGCGTCGCAGGGTCTCGAGGGCGGCGTTGAGGCCGTGCATCCGCTGCCGCTCGCGGGCGTTGGCCTTGTGCCGGCGCTGCCGGAACCTGGCCAGCCGGGGACCGCACGACGAGTCGCAGGGGTCCCCGCTGCTGCTGCTGTCGCCGCCGCTGGGGCTGCACAGAACGCCTGGGGAGACCTTCATGGGGCTGCTTTTGTTTCTTGGTCCGCCCTGGGCGCTGTAGTGAAGGGACGACTCTGGGATGAAGTTTCCTTTTAAGAAAAAGAAAACAACATTGGGGTTTTCAGTGTCAAACCCACGGAGGGAATCAGGAACGTCCCACTGGAGGACTGAGGATTAATTTATAAGACCTGGGGATCTTACGTGCAACCGAAATCTCGGTTACATGGCGCCTTCTCAGGAATAAGCCTCCGTCAGTTTGTTGTGGACGTCTCGGCCGGAACTCGAAACCGCTGGGTATTTGTATACAAACCAACGCTCTGCCTCGGAGCCACCGGGATGACTTTTAAAAAGAAATTAAGAAATGGCTAAGCAAAAGTCTTTAAACACGCAGCTTGACAAGCCCTCAGCGACGTCGGTGATGGTAGAAACATTTTGTGCGGTATGCGAACGGTAGACAAACAAGCTGAGGAATACTTAAAGCTATGACCACAATGGAACCAACAGTGCAAATTAAAGCTGGACTCCATGGGGCGAATATTCTGAAAAAAAATCGACGAATTTTGCCCGGTGGCTTTTGCTCTGCGCGTGACATCAGCACAGTGGCTGCTACGTCGCGCGCAGAGCGAGCGTGCAGTCAGGCGAAGTTCTTCAGTTATTCATCGTATAATAGACCTATTGCATGTCTTACCTCAAGCATCAAGGAGAATGCGGAGATTGGTGTTCCACGCGCCGCACGTGCTGGCCACAGCAGTAGTAACTTTTCCAAAGCTAAAAACCTAAAACAAATGGCATCTTGCACGCCGTTCGTCAATGCTTGCTTTTGGTTATTTACTTCGAATCTTTTATACAGGAAAGGCGTGCGCGTGTGGCTGCGTGGAACTTACCTAATCCCTGCATTCTCCTTGATGCTTGGGTAAGCATGCAAATGGTCTAGTTCGCTTTATGAGAGTGCACGCCTTTAGAATCCTTAAAGAATCGGCGAAAGGCCTGAGGCTCGTAAAGTTTAGGCAAAACGCACGCAGAAAAATTTCAACATTCAAATAAAACAACATTTGTGAGTTAGTGTGTGTCGTTACAGCTAGAAAAACACCATGAAAAACGTATCGAAAATTAAGATATTAACCAAAACGAATAAAACAAAACAGCTGTGAATGGATGCTTCCATGCCGACATCCACCGAATGTCGCCGTGATAAGTTGGTCGCACATCATTTTGAAAGATCGATGTTTCTGGTTCAAGTAAAACGAAATACAAAAGGTAAAGTAAGTTATATAAGAATCCAGTGTAATACTGGAAGAGAGAGAGGAATAAACAAACGAGCGTTGCAATTCGCGGAAGTGTTCAACACGTTTCCCAGTAAGAGCACGCTCTTCGACAGTGTTGCTGAAAACGTTGATAGCATTAAAATGTTTAAAAATCCTGCTGCATTCATAGCAACGAACACACATTTCATGTGTTCGTTGACTTAGAAAAAAGGATGAAATTGCACACGCCGTACGCACGAACGCTGAATGACAGCACCCGTCAGACGCTGTGTATTGTAAACGTCCGTAGAACACTTTCGGAAGAGCGCGCTCTACGACTCACCCCTCACTCGCTTGGCGATGATGTGCGTATGCCAGCTCTGCAGGCTTTCCCATGCTACGTGCGCTTCAGCATAAAGTCGAGAGCACGTCATCATCATCGCTGCCTGGCGAGGCATCTGCATTCTGGCTGACGTCTATTGGCGGCGAGATGCTTCGGTGGCGCTCTCCCATGGTTCCCTCTCGTGACGCCATTACCTTGCGAACAAGTTCGATGGTGTTTGTAATTAGCATGGTGGAAGCTTGAAATCACTGCGCTCTGAAACCAACACTGCAAACACCGTCAAAATTGAAGTTCTTGCAATACTCTTATCTCCGTCAATGAGAACGCCTTTTCTGACGTCATAGTCAGCATTCGGCCAATCGTGGAAGGCCGATCACAACGACGCTTTCGATCGCTCACGTCGCCAATAGCGAGTTCTTGACAACAACCACGTCAACGAGACGACAGGAACCCATATCTTGTTATCCAGGGCCTCGAGAAATGGATAACAATGGTTATTCAAACTTAATAATTGGCCGCGGAAAGGTATAAAACTGAATAGCGTCATCGACACGTCTTCTTGTTTTTTCATGAAAAGCGTTAAGGCCACCAATCTATGCTTTCGCGAGCCAGTATACCTAGACGCTTAGGAAACGTGGAGCGTCTACCTTCTCCCAAAAGCAACTGGGACAGCCAATCACTGCAAACTATGGAGGGTGCTCGGATGAAAGAAGAGTAATAAAATATGTCAAATCTCCCCCCCCTAAAAAAAAAATTGGCGTTGTGGCATGTAGCATGAGGTTTTACCATGCTTAGCGCTACAGCGCATACTCTTTCTAGATCTAAACATACTTCATGCCTCGTAATTTATCAAGCTCCCTCCAACGATTCTAGCGATTGGCTCTCTCTCTTCTCTTTCTTCTGCTTGGCGGGAAAATAGAGGCGCTAGATTTCTTAACGCTTAACTGCGTTTCACACTAAGTACGAGCGGAGCCGATGCTACGATTCGACGGCGCAAATCAAAGCAGCGACAAAAACTGCCTCGTCACGTCGCTCGTCGCCTTTGTGCGTTTGCAATCATAAACTAAACCAATCACGCGCAGAAAAAAAAACAAAAAGCCCGGGATCACGGCCCATTTACTGTGTGTGATCGGTTTGTCTGGCGATAGAACGAAACGCACAAAGTTGACAAAACGCCGCCGCGACGATGCACTCTTGCCACCGCTTCGATTGGCTCGGTCGAATCATGGCGTCGATTGCGATCGGACTCGGTGTGAAACGAAGCGTACGGCCATCTCTCTGACACAGTGCACAGGGTGATACTCACCCAACGGTAGGTTCGGCTTTCCCCAACTGCAAAGGCGGCGGGAGGAGCGCCGATGCCGATGCTCCGAGTCGAAGCCACCGCAAGATCGTCTAAGCTCCCGTGAGAGTCGGCTACACCCGCAAAACACACGAGCCACACGCAGCTTATCTCGAGCCGGATACCTCCGCCATGGTAACCATCACCCTTCTCCCCCATTTTCCCGACGGCGGTTACCCGCACGTCCCACCAGCTCCCGTCGCCCCCGAATCTCGAAACAAAACAGCGCCCTGTTGCCTCTTCGCATCCTCCAATGGGATAGGCGCATTCTTTTCCGAAGATAATGTATATATACATATAAAAAGGCAAGTTAGCGCGCAAAGAAAGTAATTACCGAGTCCCTAGCCCGCGGGAGGCCGACCGATACCTGGCATATGTACACCCAAAGTTTCGCGCTTTACCGCTGTTCTGATGTGGCTCAAACTCGGGCCTTCTTTGGCAGGCATTCTGCTTCTTCTTCTTATTATTATTCTACGCGGAGGCTTTATTTATCTTTACTTCTCTCCGGGAGGAAAAACAGAACGAAAAAGCAGCGCAATATGAAGCGGCAGAAGGGGGTGGGGTAGGGGGTCTGTTTACCTTCGCACGTTTCGTATACACACCGGTTGGAGCCTCGTCCTGTTGCTTTTTCACATCCTTGGAAAAGAGGCCTAAGGGGAGCGGGAAAGGGGGGGGCGATGGAGTGATCTCTGTAGAGTTTAATGGGCCAGGATTGGTAATTGGAGGCGATGCAGCGTAATGGCCGAGCACTCCTGAGCGCTTTATCTGCAGGCGGAGGCCGGCTCGTGTTAGGGTTGCGCCGAGCTCGTGGCAGCAGCGTTGCACGCTCTGCTGAGATCGATGTAGGTATAAAGTTCCGCGGCCGGCCCTCGGAAACCGTCCATCTCTCCGAAATTGCGCAAGCCCCTTCTCGCACGCGCGCAAGAGCGCGAGGTGTGTTGTGCGGAGCATCAGCTAGAATTAATCTCCGACGGAGCCTTTCTTTTTTGCGGGTGGCGTCTTGCCCGAACAAAGATGTTCTGGGCTATGCAAATGTACGGTAGATCTGCAACTTCTGTGTAATATTTTTTATCATTTCGCACGTTTTTTTTTCTTTTTTGTTGTTAGTGTTTTGACTTTGGGAAGGTTTCTAAGGCACGATAGGTTGATAAAACGTTTTAACGGACCATGTTCTCGGCAGAACGATACTGGTATCGGGAGGTCGCAATGCCCTTTCAAACCTGCGAAAGCGTTCTGCTAAATCTTCCTAATAAAGACTTTTAGCAAGGTATTACCGCAGGCTTCCACGCGAACGGCAACGCTCTTGGTGCGAGCTTAAGAGCGTGCTTTGAAATGGCACCACAAGCTCCCTGGAGTAATATCACTCTGGACGGTTGCCTTCAGTTACGCTATACCAAAACTCTCTAGTACGTTGTTGCTCTTTCCAATCATTACAACGTCGTTCTGTTAGACCGACACTTCATATACACCTTATCCTCCGTTTCACCGTCAACTTGGCAAAGGGCGAACGCTATGGCCTGCGTGAGCCAATAGGAGCGACGTGTGACGTGTATTAACACGAGAAGTACCCCCCTTCCCCAAGCACCAGGTTGTCACGTGCCTTACTCCTACGCCTTGATTGGCTTACCGGGGTCGCAGCGTTTTCTGTTCGCCAAGTTGTGCGTTTGACACGGAGCGCAACAAACTTCTGTTATAAGCATGAGGGCTGCCAACTGGCCGATGAAAGAACAAGTTTGGGAGCACGTAATTTTGGTGGCCTGTGGGTGGGAAGTTGGTTACCTTCAAGATGTGATAATTAAAAAGGAACACAGAGAATATTAGACTTTAATACGCAGGAAATAAACGCTCTCCTTGTTCGAGGTTTTTTTTTTCTTTCTAATTTACATTTTGTTGTAGCTGAAAACCCCTCCTGCGTTTAAATATTTCAGTATTTTTCTCTTCACTCTTCTTTCGTCCTGTTCCGGATTTTGCGGGTCCGGGAATTAATCTAATACCTTCTAGTGACAACACTCGTGACCGTGTCAGCGTTCGGCAGGGGCTCGAGCTCAGTCGGCGAGAACACAAATCTCAGCCGAACGAAGACGCAGTATATCGTTTAATCTGTGCCCCGCGCTGGTCTCTTGTAGATGACGTGTGAAATCTAGTGCTACGGCTTTGCCATCTAGTAGGTGTTGCTTAATCCCCAAAAAACGAGGAAAAGTTTTTCCTCCTTCAACGGATAGGAAGGAGATGGAAACCGAGGGCGGGTCTTCGTCCCAGACACGGGCCTTCCTAGACCTAGTTTCGATCGCTCCGTTTTTATTCTCTCTGCAGCAACAGAGAGGGAGCACAGAGGGCGCTTTAATTCGCAGTGTTTATTGAAAAGAAACCTTCGAGTCTCGACCTCCCCCTTCCCACCGGGAGGACACCACAGAACCGGGCATCGAGAAGCTCCGACACGGAAAGGGCGCTTCACCTCAAGCTTGGTCATGTAGCGGAGAAGCACCTCCAAAAATCGCAGAAAAACTAAAACGCGTCGAAACGACGTCTTGCGTCTCGATAAAGGTCACTGTAGTTCGACACTAGGTTCGTTGTGTGATCTAGATGATGAGCGTGGGCTTTAGAAAGACACTAATCAGGTAACCTGTTATGTAATCAATTAATTGTTTTTCGGTGCGTGCTTCTTTTCGGAGAGCTTGATCGGTTGGACAGAGAAGGGAATCATAACGATTTTAGAAATACAATGGACCGAGCACCTTAACATAAAGTTTTTTTCCCACATGCAGACATGCTTTTTTGGGTGTTCTAATATACACGCATCTGTCTTAGGGTGGAGACATCAGTCAACACCTCCTAGAAGAGAAGGCCGTAGCGCTCTTCTCGTGACGTCGCGAAGGAAGGCCATCGGGGCGCGTGGCGAAGCGAAGGCAACGCGCGTGGATTGACCGTCGTAACGCGCTTTTAGTCACATAAGTGTGTCTTATTGTATAGCTTAAATGAAAGCTGCACATAGCAACGGGTCTCGAAAATATTTTATTACACGGGCAAAATATTACACCGCTAAATAATCGGTATGAAATAGTACGAGGTAGGCGTATAAGAGAAAACTTTGAGCCACGCAACAATTGCTTTAGGAATGCATATTTTCACACAGAAATACTTCGACAAAATGGCGAGACACGCAGTGATTGGACACAGCAAAACAGATCACAGTTAAAAATCAGGTAGACGTAGTCAACGCGGACACGGCTAGACAAGTGTCACTTACGATCATGTAAGCGATGTTATCGCGTGCAGTCACTGAATTCTTGCATCATATTCCCCGGCCACACGGCAAAAGTAATGTAATTTCGATTGAATGACATTATGGGGTCGACAAATCAACTTGCGACGCTCATATAATCACTCAAGACAGCGAGCTGATTAAGTCGCCTATCATTTAATGAAAATATATTAACTTTTCCGTGTGGCAGGGGTACCAAACTTACTATTTACAGTCAACTAATTGACTTCTCTCTATGGGCTCGAGCTGCAATAGAACAAAATATCTTATTTCGTATACAAAAAGCACTATTACCTTAAATACAGTTAAGATTCTAGTATAAATGCGGTAAAGGCAATAAAATAGCATTAGTATAAATGAACACATAAGCACAAACAACGCACTTTGTATAATCACACAAACTTGTTATTCACCTTGCAGTGAAAACTAGAATATTACCACGCATATTTACAAATGTCGACGCAACCGCACATGGATAACGACGAACAAGATGCCATTCTGTCACGAAAAACAAGAACGAAAAAACAACCCGACTGCAGCACTTTACTCGCGTGCCACATGACCAAGAAAACCCGTAAAAAAGTTGTTACTCACCTGTCAATCGTATCCACACGTCCCTCAATAGCCGTGGCGAAAACATTTGAACACGAACTTTAGGTCTCTCTATCGAAAGAGAGGTGTGTCGATAATCGACCAGTGTCATCGTTGGCTTGTTGCCACATATGTCGCTCAAACCATAGCAGGACTTGTTCCGCGAATCCACGTAAATGCCGTAGTATCAAGCGAACACACACAAAAAAAACTACCCGAGATGCGGTGACGATCAAGAAACCACATGAAGGATCACAAGAACCACACACACACACACACACGATAGCAGCGGGCGGCAGCAGATGTGGGAGGCTTAACCAGCTTAACGTCGTCGACCCATCTCTTGCTCGCGTGCGCTCCCTGCAGTGATGACTGGATTTTTTCGGTTCCCTTCCCTTCTCAAAGCCTCAGGGTTCCTTTTTAGACAGTCAGCAGCTCACACACAACGTAAATTTACCAGAATCGGAGCCCGTACGAGGGAAGACAACGTCGCAGCACGACCGGTTCATTCGAAAAGTGTGGGGATCTGCGGGATTGCACGTAGTCCCGCGGTTACGGGGATAATCATAAATGAAAAATTGGCACTTTCAACCTTGATAGCGCGTTGTATATTATGTTTATATTATATATATATAATAAATTGTACAATACTGCGCTTTTAAAACATATATTAATGTCAGATAAACGCTCACGAACACCCCGCGGCGCTCGAGAAGAAACCTTTTTTTTCACGTCGATGCGGTCGATGCCACAAAATTTTTCTCACGTAGTTGCGCTATGGACTTCCTTCCTCCGCCATTGTGACGTAACCACTCGGAGCGCTCTGGCCTTCTCTTCTAGGAGGTGTTGCATCAGTTCATTTTGTCACACGATGCTTGTTTCGTTTTTTTCTCTCTTCTGATTTGCGCGCGAAAAAGTGTCCCTCGGTTCGGGCCTCATCTCGAGATTGTAGTTTTGGCCGGTGCCTGTAGCGCCCACTGCGAGCTACCATAAATACTCCGTCACACTCCGACGTTGAGCGGAGCAAACAGAGCGTAGCACAGCGCACGCAGATACTGGTTGGCCGCAGATATCGAGTTTCCGCTCGCTGGTCAATGGAATGACACACGTTGCTGCGTTCACTCCGCTGAACCTCGGAGTATATATGAGAGCCTTAAAGCCGGGGTCACACTGATGATACATCATACAGCCTGCAAACACGAGTCACCCCAATATCCGTGTTGCAAATGTCACGTGCCAAGTTTCTCCTTGAACTCATTTCCATACCGCATTCAAGCACGGATCTCGGGGTGCTTTGTTTTCTGATCTGTATGCAGACTGTCTTTTGTATGATGTATAGGCAGTGTGACCCCGGCTTAAAGGGACACTGACAGGGTATTTATGCTCGCCGAGGTTTTAATGTGAGAGCATTAACTATCCCATGGAGCGGAGCCGGCGGCGTCTGTAACCGCGGAAAAACGCGAAAGAAATGCCCATTCTCCCATTAGCCGAGCGAAACGGCTCCTAGATAGCCATTGGCAGCCGCTTCACGAGAACGCGAGCTCGGCCGCCGCTCTCGTGTCAGGCGTTGCCGGAGGAAGGCGGGGCTGCGGCCGATTCTGCTCCTCTCGGCGCCGAGGAACATGGCGGCGCCTGAAGCATCTATATCATCGGGTGCCGCCACCTCGGCAGTAGCGAAACAGGGCCGTCCAGGCCAGTACACCGCAGAGGAACTAAGTGAGCGGAAGAACACATTCATGCTTTCGCATTCGCAACTCATAAGAAGTGCTCAGGTGTCCTCGGAAGTTTTTGATTTGTTCATGATATATGAGAGCCCAGCTACCGAAAACACAATTTCGGTTCAAAATTTGTTTTTTTTCCTCCGGAAAACCGGCGATCGAGGACTGTCCGGGTTGAGTCTCGCTCACTCTCTTCTCCGTGGTCACGTGAGGATTAAACACAAGCACCAAATATAATCAAAGTCGTGGGTCATCGAAGCAACACGCTCATCATTAAACGTAAAAAAAGACAAAACCCATTTTTTTGTGGTTTAAAAAAAGAAGAAAAGAAACTAAAATACATTGACTGAAAAACAAAGAAAAAGTTGCGGAGTGCCGGAAGCACATGCACTGCGTAATTCTCAACATGGCGTCGTATCGCGGGAGTCGCGGGCTGGACGGCTGGACGAAGCGGACTATGCGATGTTGGCGGACGACGGGCGTGGGACCTCTACATCAGAACTGTCGTTCGCGGTACCCGCGAATCTGTCTAGCTTCGAAAGAGAAATGTTTTACCGATCAATACCATTTGGATTTATTCCGCAAGGCACGCCCGATCACCAAGCAGATTCGCACGAATACGTCGCCGATTCGTCGCCCCTTCTCCTGGCTGAAGACATCGCTCGTCTTACGAACACGAATTAGTAAGAGCTCGAAACACGCGCAAACATCGAGCACGAGGTGCCTATTTGGCGTTGAATATGCATGGGTGCGATTGCTTCACAACGTGCGAATGTGGCCAATGGGTGGTGCAGCCAGACTTCGAGCCTGAGGACTGCCTTCGCAGCAGGGAACCGGCATGCAAACTTTCTGATCTACAGTCGACTGGCTGCATTACTGCGAACAAGGTGTTTCCCCTCGTGTGCACAACCATTACAAAATTAAAACTGTCGTCTGCTTCGCACACACACACACACAAAAAAAAGGAAAAACAATTGCGGTTGAGTGTAGTTACGTGACTTCCGGCAACCCACTCCCCCATATTTCTACCTCCTCTCTAGTGGACCCGACCATTACTCCGTGCTCGTTTTTGGGTTTTTAGCAGTTGCGTTTTTTTAACTTTATTAAAAACATACGTGACTCTGTAGCAAAATATTGACTGGTTAGCCTTCTGCCACCATATTAAATCGCCCAGAATTTTTTTTTTTTTTGAGGTGTCAGTGTTTATTTAAATTGAAACAAGTTGGACGCTGCTCGGGGAAAACAATTTTTTTCCCCCGATAGCTTTCTTTTTTTTTAATTTTAGCGATTTTTTTACTGCTTTTCGCGGTCCTTTTTGTCTTTAACTCATCAGCTCGGTCATTCGAAAGGGGTACTTTGAAAGTACGGCGCGTGCTGGCTGGGTTGACCTCGCATGTTAGTGCTCTATTTTGGTTCTCTTTCCGAGCGCCTGCACGACCACGTAATTCACACGAAATTGTATTTGCGATAAAACGTCAAGATCACCGAACAGAGTTAAGCGCACATTTTTCTTCTGTCCCCGTTTCCGCAACACGGCTCCTGGTGGCTAGCGTTTTGTAATATTTTCAAAGCAGATAACGCCGAGTTGAACACAACCTGACGGGACCAATCAGACAGCCTCAGAAAGCGCACCGTCATGGTGTTCGTCATGTTTCTGTACGAGTTCAATCATCGCTGGACCAATCATAAACAGAAGAAGCCCACCGAGTTGCGCTTTGGACGCTGCTTGATGGATGCCCTCAGCTCGTATAGCGTCGTTAGTACAACGACTGGGAGCTATGAAGTGTCATTTTTCTTTCAGCGTCAAAATTAGTGGAGTTTATGGTCTGGTGACTAAGCTGGGGTATTAACGGATTTTGTCACTATCAGGATGTACAAATACGCAGGGCTTTTATTTTATTTTTTATTTCACAATTGTTGTCCACTAACCGATAGCAGAAATTATGCGGAGCGCAAGTTCGTCTGCTTCATTTGCAGGGGTTATGGTGACGTCAGAACGCAGAGCTCTGATTGGCTCTGATTGAAGGATAGTGGGTAGACCTCAAGGCAGCTTGCTTTCAGGTCTACCTGCTATATCCTTCGACCAGAGCCAATCAGAGCTCAGCGTTCTGACGTCACCATAACCCCTGCAAATGAAGCAGACGAACTTGCGCTCCGCATATGAACCAATAACGTCGATGGGGTCAGACAGAAGCACAGCGTAGCCTGTAGGCCTTTGACGCTGCTTGTGATTAGGGTGTATTATAAATGATTTTCAGGGGTGTGACCATTATTACCTTTTTGGCTACGAATATTAGCTACTATTAAAGACCGCGAATGAAAGCGTGGATTAAAGTCCGTGAATGAAAGCATAGATGTGTGTGTGTGTGTGTGTGTGTGTGTGCGCGCGCACGCACGCACACACACACACAAGTATATACGTGCATTTTCGATTTTGTAGCGACGCCGAAGACAGGCATCGATACCCCAGACAATGGCAGATTTAACATATGCATGAAATATACGCTCTTTTATCAATCACAATTTTTGTAAAACTGTAAAACGCATTTTTGTTTTGTGTTTGTGTGTGTGTGTGTGTGTGTGTTTGGGGGGGGGGTGTTGTTTCCGGTACAGAGGCGCATCTACGAGTAAATAAATTCAAAATCATTTTTTTTTATTTGGCGAGTGGTGTTATGTTTCTGATGTGCCTTGTATCTTTTATTTTTGTTTCACTCAATGGCAGAGCGTTTGAGTTTAATACAATCAGGGTTCATAAAAAAGGAAAAAAAAATCAAGACGATATAAATTATGATTCAGTTAAAATTTTTATTTTAATTAGTTCATCGCGATAAAAAATCTTTTTTTTTTTTTGCGAAGTAAATTATTTTAGGCGAATTTCTATTATCTCCACTTGATTCTTTTTGGGTGCATTCAAATATTTATGATTTTAATGCAACAATAATACATGAAACAAGCTCGTTCGCAATTGTGACAGGTTGTTTTTGCGTTTCCGCATTCTCCGACATTACATTTGTGTTCTTTATGTCGAAGTAAGCCAAGCTTCATTTAGAAAAACAGTAACTGAGAACAAATATCGCTCAGTCGTGTTGCAACTTAATATTTTCAGTTAAAACTAGTTAGTTGCAAGACGATCTACCACTAATAACTGTCTTGAGTAGCTGCATTTAATCTGAAATAAGATTTATTCAACTGACTCTCCGTTTTTTAACAAGTAATATCTGCTATGTTACCAAAAACATTGAGCTTAAAAAGAGTAATCTTTTATACAATGTATTTAAAAAAACGTGACCAGTAGCGTTACAAGCAGTGGCAGTGTGCATGGCATGCGCGGTGATCCAGCGCAGTTCGCATCGGTAGAGCAAAATATTAGGGAGTTTTCATAGACTGCGTTTCCCCCTCCGCTAAGCCCTCCGCAACGAAGAAGCCGCTACTGCGCCTGCGCTCCGATGGCCTTGACTGTGGAGTTCCGCGTATCGTAGCGGGTTGCGGAGAGCGTTGCGGTACGGCGAAAACCATCTACGAAAACTCCCTATTATAGTTCAGTTATGAAACGGTTCGCGCTCGGTGAAACCGGGAACCGAACCGGCATTTCGCATGAATAGGAAGTTTTCGTAGACCGCGTTTCCCCTCCACAACGAAGAGGCCGCTAATGCAGGCGCCGGTGGCCTTGGCTGTAGAGTTCCGCGTATCGTAGCGGGTTGCGGAGAGCGTTGCGGCACGGCGAAAACGATCTACGAAAACTCCCCAATAACTGAAGCGGAACCGAACCGGAACAAAATACGAAGCTGATGAACCCGAACCGGAAAAATGACCGGTTCGACACCCAGCTTTGAATGCCGTCAGTTTTCTCTTGTTGTAGTACGGTTCCAGTTTTTTGCAGCTTTCGGTCTCGATTTACAGTACTGAACCGCCTCTGAACCATACTTGGGTAGTAATTAAGTTACTGTATTTTAATTACTTTTCTGACTAATCTGTACATAATTATTACTTTTGTGTGAAATACTTGTAATTGCTATTTAATTACCTATTATTCCCTGTAATCGCTCGCTACTTTTCATCCTATAGTTCATTCTTTTTCATGTACAGGGCTAATCAGGGCCGCCAAGCTGCAGCAGGTCGACCTCGCGTTGATTAAACGCCTGACGTCTTATTTGCTTCGCTTCGCTGCCGATTAAAGGGCAACTCCGCTTCATTTTTGGTTTTGAAAAAAACAATGCAGTCCTCTTCAGTATCGCCTAGGAAGACCACACGTCCAATATTATGACGCAGTTCTGTCTAAATGTTTCTTAAACGGTCCGGCAAACTTTGCAACTCGCCAAGTTGTCGAAATCTGCTGACTCGAGCGGACGAATTCAGGCGCAACCAACAGCGCAGTCAAGGCTACGGCATGGGCAGAGCCAACATTGAGCTAAATGTCATCATCATGGCCCCCTTTTGCTTGTTTTTACTTCTCCGAGCGAGCGTAGCGCATGACGTCAGCAACGTTGCCTCTCGGCGCTCAGCGGTGTCCACGTGATTGGCGTCCTGCGCAGCGCGCTTCTTGGGAGCAATCCGGCCGCCCGCCGTGGTCCCACCGTTACCGCCGTCTTCCACGTCACAACCACCGTCGTCGTCTCACCGTTTGTGATTATTGGCTCTCGGAGTTTTGTCCACACTACGGACACCACGTGCGCAGACTTATGCCGCAGTTGTGCAGACGTCGTCGAATGCCGTAGACACCAAAACGTGGCGAAGAGTGCGGTGCAGCAGACGACACTCGCGAGTCGCGCCTGCCACACGCCCGCTCGTTGTCACGTGGTATAAGATGTCACGTGATCCTCGGCCCGTCGTTGGGCCGAGGATCACGTGACATCTCATACCACGTGATGGCCATGTACTTGGCGGCCCGAGGCCAATGTTCCCGGACGGAGCCGAAGTTTCGGTTTCGATTTCCGCTCGTGTTTAAAATTATATTTAAAAATATATATCCCATTTTTCGCGAAGCAAACGACGTAGTGCCTTTTACTAGGGCTTTCTAATTCGAAATCACTCATTATCCCGAAATCTTCGGAATTGAGCGGAGTTGCCCTTTAACAAACTTTCGGTTCGCAACCCAGATAGTTGGGAAACCCGATTCGACTTGAGCCGACTTGAGCTGTGTGCTTGACCACAGAAAGCCTCGCTAGGTGGTCTATCGGTCTCTTTTTTGTTGTTCTTTTTGAACGTCGGGGGAACAAATTTGGCCAAATATCAAGTTAACAAAAGCGATTTTCTTAAACAGATGTGTAGGTAAGCCTACGTTATTCTAAACTGAAATTAACTTTGTATTGGGCCACTGGGACACTCAAGTTTACAGAGACAGGCAAACCACCAGAAGAAAAAATGATTCTGCCGGCCTTTGCTCCCCGTTCTCTTCTTTGTCCAGTCAAATGCCCCACAGAAACTTGTCTGTCCCCTTGACATTTTATTGGGGCAAGTGTTTCCATCTACGTCTGCGGACGAGCAGCCGAATTCAAGGACCCTACCGATTTTCATCCAACAATGCTTTTTTTTCCCCATTAATTCTGTCCTTGGAAGTTCATTGATTAGAGGGAAGGTTTTTCAGGTGAAACGGAGTAAAATAGCATTGCACCCTCTACAAAGTTCCAAGACTATTCTGTCCATATCAAGGAAAAAAAAATGCATTTGGGTAATTTAGATTTATATAAACTTTCCTTAAAATATTTGAAAATTCTTTTTAAAGATGACAAATTAATTATTCGTTTCAAGAAATCATTCCTTCTAAACTTGATCATGCCACCAAGTACACATCAGAGATATTCTTGGAAACCACTCTGTAGAATTCAGCTTTGAGACTAGGGGAAATCTCATTTGTGTCCTAAATGTCACTGATTACGCCTTATACAGTGCAACCCACTTATAACGATAATGAGAAAACCCAAAATTTCAATCGTTATAACCGATTATCGTTGTATCTGGACTAGAAACTGATTATTTCCAGTCTAGAAACTCATCGTTATAAGTGGTACATCGTTATATGTGGTATCATTACAAGTGGATTGCACTGTACATGCTTTTCACTGACGTCACGTCACCCATTTCGCACCACCACGGAAGACAGAGAGAGGGAAGCTGCTTTTCTACGAATTTTGTGTGACGGGTTAATCATCTATAATCTTCTAGACTCTAGAGGGAGAATGGCGACGTCTGGAACATGCAAAAGAGAGTCCCGGTGAGAGGGAGTTCATCCTTCCCCTCTTTTCCGGTGGTGGCCAGAGAGCTGACTGGATGAACACATAAAAATATATGCACTATCCTCCGTAGATAACTTTCATCTTACCTAGATCTGAGGGTAAACAGTGCACACAAATGTTCACATAGAGTCACTTTCGTCCCTAGGGTCAGCAGCTCCCAGGGCAATACCCCCACTTCTTTAGTGATGCCACTGAATACAGCAGTGAATTTTTATCATGAAAAGCTGTGGGCTAGCAGAATCAGAGAAGTAAAAGTCTGATGTCAGTCAGAAAAAAAATTATCTTAACTAAAATCACGTACACACGGCAACCTAAAAAGCACCAAAGAGTGAAGTAATTACATCATTGAAGCGGCTTGGTAATGTGTTCTACTATTCTGCCAACAGATGAGGCTGGAAACGTAACTTTGAGAGAAAGGGGAAAGTTGCGTGCTGCTAATTCGTCAGCTTTTTCGCTTGTACTCAATTTGTAGTTCTGAATTCCACAAAGCTATGAGAGCAAAGTAGAAACGAAAACAAAAAAACCCTGGCATCTTTTGACCTAAAAGGGATGCTTTTTTTTTTTTTCACTCCCCCCAAAAAATCTTTTTGTTTAACAATTCCTTGCTCGAAGTAAAAAAAAAAAAAAAGTGCTCTCGTCGTAAGTATTAAGTAATGAAAATTTCAGATCTAAAAGCAAAAACAAAACAAGATTGTTTCCGAGAATTCTTTTTCAAGAAAAATTAGATATAAATTACGATGGGAAAAGGCACGTGACTTAAATAGTGATTTGGATTACAAATTAAGTCATGATTTAAATAATTTCATTCTATGCACCCAGACTCAAACCAAAACAAAATTTCTACCCCTGGAATAAAGGCAAAGATGGTTAAGAACAAGACAGCCTCTATTTAGATGCTGCAGTGTCACAGCCATCAGTACCCACTTCGAAAGACGACCCGACAACCAATGGCTCCAGTGGCAGCTGAGAAAGTGCATGGGCAATGATGGAGATTAAGCACATTTAATCTGGAGAGTTGAAGTCCGCTGTATCTCTATACATGACACATGCTGCCTCGTCTGTTATCGTAATAAAATAAGACTCTGTTAATATTGGTAAACCCCCTGAGTTTGACTGGCGGGATGCACGGAAGAACCTAAAAGGTTTGCGGCTATGCGCGCTTTTCGGTCAGGCGGTGTATCTTCTGGTGGTCCTCGAACTTTTCCAGGCTGTGCAAGTTGTCCCACCACTTGAAGAGGAAGTTCTCCACAACCAGCTTGAACCAGGGTGTGATCACCTGACCTTGGGCCTCCAGGGAAGCTGCAAGACAACCATATCCCTTGCATAAACCAACAAACAACTTATCAGTACTCAAAAAATAGCATGCTGTCCATATGCAGTGGTACATAGAATGGATCTACAGGGATTAGGGAGATGAGAAAAATGTTTCAGGTATACCATAGTCAGGAACTCTGAGTTGTACTATTTGCCAACACACATGAAAAAATGTAGGCCAAATATTTTGAGAATTAGGCAGAAACAAAATTGATGTTGTAAACTTAGTTGAGTGTTTAGCATTCAGTTGAATTTGATTCCCCCTACCTTGTATCTGCTAGACTCCATTACACCTTATGATGGACCACAGAGAATGCTACAAGCCATTGGAGCCAATCCAATGCAGTGTGGGTGTCACGTGATATTCGAGAGGGCCACAGCGAGGTGCATGGTCATGTGATACGTTCACAGTGCTGGATTGGCTGGGATGGCTCGTAGCACCCGCTGAGGTCCGTCACAATATATGAAACGGAGCATAGTAATACGATTACAGTCAAAGTGTATCTAGACAGCAGTTATGGCGGTGAGCACTTTTTCTGAGGATGTGCAATCAGAAAGGTTCATGCGATGAAGCGGCGCAAACCACAGAGCACAACTTGACTGATTCAAACATGCAGTCACCTGTGTTTTCTTGTTTTTCTTGCACAAATAAAAGGATGCCATCAAAATTACCAGTTTAGTGTAACATGCTCATGTACAGCATAGACTCGGTTGGTGAAGTTTGGTGTTCAACGCTAGCCTGTGTGAGAACACTGACATGGCGCTAAAAACTGCCTCTTCTATGTGGGTGGAGGTACTTAATAGGATACCTCAGTAAGAGCACTTTGCACTAGACGCCAAAAATCACCAACAGAGGTCCTTCCCTAAAACAGATTTAACATAGTCATTTTCCATTCTCAGATTTACTTTGTATCCTTAGTGGGGCTGTGCTTACATTGGATAATTTCCCAATTCAAACCGTGTTGTTTTCCACAACTCGAAGATAAGAGACAGTTTTAAAGCTTAGTTTACTGGTGATTTGTTGAACCACAATTTGCCGGGAATTGACTTACACAAAATGTAAAAGGTGTGATGCACAGGGCCACATCTCTGCAGAAGAAGCGAAAATAATTCTCGCAAGAGAAAGCATTTTCAGAGGCATTTTCAGAAGAACACGTTCAAAAGTTACTCTTTCAAATGACCCATGACCGAATGTTGACTTGTTTTTTGCCCTTTACAATCCAATAGACCAATCTCACCAGTCAGTTTTGTTATGCCGTTTCTGTCACCATGCTTCATAGGAACTGTAACCTTTCTGCATGTGAGACAGCCCCACTGCAACTCCAGTAGAGCCCGTGACTGCACAAGATATCTGAAGCACTGCCGCTTGCCTCTTGTGAACTAGTTACCGGCAACATACGTGCGTGGAACGCTTGGTGAGATCGGTCTATTGGGTTGAACGTTTGTGTTGAGTATATAAAGAAATCACACTTTTTAAGCACTTGAATGAATGCCAAAAACTGTGAAACTCAAAAGCGATAGGCCGACCCCTCATACTGTTTTCCAGCCAAGATGCATGGGTGCCCCGAGCCACTCACTGATGAAAGGAAGCATGTCTTCTCTTGCGAGGTACAAGGACTCCTTGACCTCGTTTGGGTTCGGCTTGACTCTAACATCCTTCTGTACAAAAAGGATGTAGTCCACCTCGTTTTCGCCCCAGACCGAGTCTGAAGGTGCCTTGTACAAGATCCGTGTCAGGTAACGAATGCTCTCCAAGGGTACCTGATGATAAACATAGACGTGACAAGTTGTGCAGGTGTTGCAGAGTGCTTACGAGCTGTGTGCCACAAACAGTTCACAGGACCTTTTGCCAAATTAGCCAGGCACCAAGGAGAATGCTGGGAACATAGGTACCAGGTACACATGCTCGCCTTATCTGCAAGAAACATTTGAGGTAAATAACCAAAACAAGGCATGCACGTGTAAAGTGCCGTTTTAGATTTTTTCTCTAGAGTAGTTACTGCTCATATGTAACTACACTTGTAGCATGTTCCTTGGTGCTGGGTATCTTAGCAAAAGGTCTATTAGTAGGTACTTTTTGAGGGAAGTGCAACCAAGCTTTACAAAAAAATAAAAAAAGAGATAGATGAAGTGTGTGTGAGTTGGACCCATGTGGTTTATTGTACAAGATCTTACCCCATTCCCAATGGTGGTTGCCTATACAACCCAGGGAGACCAAGATTTATTTTGATAGATTCAAATTGCAGCTGAAGTTAGAAACTGTATGAGATAAATTACTTCTCGCAATTAACCAGCGATCCCAATTAGGCAGGAGATCCCACGACCAAAGCTGGAGTGCTAACATAAAGCAATGGAGCTAGCAAGAAAACATAGCACTGCAGCGAGACACACAATAACATACAATCAAGTGCATTCCTCTTGAGGAGCGCACTCATGTGGTCTGCCCCGTCGCTCTAACTGGCCCACGGGGACGATGGCTTTCACCGCCTTGCAATGAAACAGGGTATAGGCAGCTGTGAGATCAGTCCCCTTCAGTGTACAGTAACTGTCTTGTCTGCTGGTAGACGGATGCCATCGAGACAATGTTTAATAGGATATTTGAAATTTTTTATTCTTCAATCTCTGCCTGACTTTGCCTGGTGGCAGTCATTTTGCTTTGCGTGTAAAAGCCTTCATTGGGAGAAAAACACAAATTGCTCGCATAGATAATGGGAGGCTCCTCAGAAACCTCCACTAAAGGACATGGCTTTTGGAAGAATGCCTTAGTTACACAAGCCATGAAACACCAAGAGTGCCTCGCAGTGTGCCCACCTCTGCCGTCGCACAGACACAAAAAGCAGTCACTCAATAGTTAAGCATATTGGCCCTTAGCATGGAAAATAATGGATGGCACCTCTTTGGGATCGATGCCAAGCTCGATGAAAAGCCTTCGCTGGGCTGCCTTTTTGACACCCGTTGCATCCGTTTCTTCAAGCTCATCAGCAACATAGAGAGGATGGCTGCAGCAAGTGTTTGTGAACCGACCTGAGGAATGAGGAAGCAAAAGCCTCGTTCACCGACAGCATTGCTTCGACACACACTGTTATTATCTCCTGTCTAATTTTTTACAAGTTTAGATAGCACTTGCAAGGTACAGCCCATTTTTGCATCCCATACCTCTTATGCAAACTCTTCGGTAGCCTAACAATAATAGGGCAAACAGTTTGCCAGACCACAAAGTCACTGCAAATAATATTGATATATTTAAAGAGCTACTAGTAGGCAAATGTTGGGAAGCTGTGTAGTGTTAATGCAACTAAAGTAACAACGTGCTCCTCGTTTACTCAATTTTGTGTACTACAACTTTTGTTCATTTCAATGTATAACCATATAATTTTGAGCGTGTCTGTTAGTCTGTTACTTATCGCAACCTGGATGGATGGATGGATGGATGCTAATGGCTGTACTCTTTATAACGAGTGGTAGCTTGCACCACCTAGTCTAGAAACCAAGACTATGATTCATCCCCTAGCCCTTCTAAGCCAATTTGCTCCCCCTCTGCAGTGTGGGATAATACCAGGATGACCTCTGGGGGATAGAGCAAAAAAAAACTAAAAACATCACTTCCCACCTTCTTCCCCGGTGAGGAAGTCACCAATTTTCTCTGGTCAAACATAGTCGGCACTACCCCAACACCGGGCCCAGTGGGAAACAGGGTTGAGACTTTGTGCCGGAGCCTCGCGGGAGGGAGTCACAAATTTCCTCTGTCCCACCTGTCCCCAGCTGTACTAGTTAGTTTTACTTCACTCAATTTTCTCTGGATAATAACCACCTTTTTGTGACTGTAGTCCTTTTCCCCTCCATTCTTCCATCCTAGCCAGCAAAACCCAGCAATCCCACCAGATCTATTACCTCCTCAGGGAGGGTAGGGCGAAGCCCCGTGTACTTCAAATCCAAATGTTCCAGCTTCTCGCTCTCACTATAGCACACGGTACATAATGTGTCTATTTCTTGAAATTTCGCCCTATACGTTTTTGTCCTTAACACTCCCGTCTTCGCCTCAAACAATAAAGAACTTCAACATGAATTATCCAACATTTTTTCCTTTCCTATGTCCTATTTTTTTGACCTGTACATTGTTTAAGCCAATTTTTCTTGCATTCCTTCCGTCCACATTTTTCTTTTTTGCCTCTCTCACTTCGCTTTTCACTGAACTAGTCTGCTCAGCCCCATCACTAGTGTGCAGGTATCAGCTTGTGTGCTCGGTTTGTCCATGTTGTGTTTAAACCTTTCATGTATAGATACTTAGTAAATACTTTCCGTGCCAACTGGGTAACATCCATTTCAGTTAACCTTTCTTCAAATTTCAGTTAACTAGGTAATTGCACCTCTGCTCTCAAAGGACGACCAGTCTATAATCCCCTGCACTCCTTCATTTAATGTGTTCCCATGTGCTCCCAATGCTAACCTGCACATGCTCCTTTGTCAAATTTTCAATCCTGATTGAACCTCCGATTTCATGCACAGTACCCCATTGCCAAAAGACAGTCCTGGAACAATTATACTCCTTTCCTCTTTCAGCAGCCCATCCCTTGTGTAATTATTGCCCTATGAGCAGATTTTTAACCTTTCCCTTTATGACGGTAACTCAATCCATGTGCCCCAAGCATCATAATAAATAAAATCTTACAATGATGCAGAGTGTTTTTCTCTATTATAAATGCAACTCAAATAGAGCGAAAAGCTTCTTTTCTGAAATATATCTCAGCAAAAGGGGCATGTCACAATGTTTAGTTGCGTTTTTATTAAAGACAAAAAGTGCGCAATTGTAATTTTGGGCTTTCTAGGATGCTTAAAGTATGTAAATTAAGTTTGTGCAAAAAAAAAAAAAGAACGACAATTTTGAATTTTTTTTAGCGTCGCTTTAATCCTTGGGCAGTTTGCATTACAGGTAGCTGGGTGGTTTCACTCAAATTCGAACTGACTTGTTGGGTGGCATCTCTAGAACTGCATGTAGGAACCGCGTACTCCCAACAAGCACGAAGGCAATGCATGCATCAAACCGTGTCCAAGAGCCTCACCAGGAAAAGTTATTTTGGCATCAGACCGCTGCTGAAGGAGCAGCTCATCCTTGGAGTTGAAAAGGAAGACACTGAAGGCTCTATGAAGGAGGCCTGTGAAAGAAAGTCACAAAAAAACAACAACATGTACGAACAATGCAGTGACCACTCAAATCCACAAACGAGACTTTATTGTCTTCCTGGGTGACAGCACCTCAATATATTCCTCATGCAATAATTTTCAATCCTAAGAGTAGAAGTGGGATTCCAGCTTAAAACAGTTAGGTTGTCTGTTCATGGAGATAGTTTAAACACAAAGCAGTTTACACATAAAATTTTTCATTCAAATGCAAAAAAAAAGGCTTTTTTCCAGGTATCATCTTTCAGATTTGAAAACACTAAATGACAATCCAATAGCGCATAGAGGTGCAGATGATATTCAATAAACGGATGCTAGACTATTTTGTCTCCAAACCTACTACCCATTGCAAATCATCTGGATAGCACAATAAATTACATAAAAATTCTTGCAGAAATGAAATTTACAACAAATAAAGATCAAGGCTGGTGTTCTCATTGCTTCTACCTTCCCAGTGTACAATCCATACCTAGCTCCAATGACTCAGAATTTATTTAGTAGAGTTCTGCAATTTCAAATGAGTAAATAAAAAAAAAAAAACTTTTAACACATGCTCGCCAACAAACATTTTTACAACAAAAATTTCTGAGACTCCGAAAGAGGAACTGACATTTTTCGTAAGGTTAAAGTAAAACAAAATCCACCCATGGTGTAAATACTTAAACAGCAGAATCTTCTTTCAGATCCGGCACTTTCCAGTCAATTAAGCTAGGACCAAAGTGCTGAATGGGATACAGGCAAATTATCTAGGCCTTTTATAACAGTTGAAAGCGAGGTCATAGGGCCACCTCAGAAACTAACGGCCATATTCTTAAATGCTACTCGACTCTAACTCCAATTCCACTCAGTCAAGTGGAGGAAAAAAGGACCTCCCCTCAAGAGGCATTTGGATGCACAGAATTCCTTGAGATTTTGTACTCCATTCCAGCATTCCCTAGATATCTGGAGATGAAATTATACCAACATGTTTCGTCTAAAACATAGTTTTAGTTCAAAATATGAATATATGTGTTCATTATCTTTAAAAGAACCTGCTTTACAAATACTGAATTGGTGAATTTCAAGCTTTTCTCTAGCTAGCGTGAAAGTTTTAGTTGTTTTCTCCGTAAGAACAAACACAAGCGTTTTCCAGTCTACCAACAGTGTGGGAAAAAGAACAGCTGCCAGTTTTTCTCTGCCCAAATTCGGCTGGTTTACACACAGTACCGTTTTCTTGGGTTATGTATCAGCCACCAAAACATTAGTGTTTCGAATGTTGTGTGCAAGGCTATCTTCTTGAACTGGTATCCACGTTTAATATGAAGCATATACGTCCCAGTGACTTGTGCGTAAGCAGACATAAGCTTTCGTACCATAATGCAACCAGGGGCGGATGCAGTGATTTCTTGAGGGGGGGGGGTCAGGTGTTGGTCAGCGTACCATATGTTTAGAAACCCCCTCCCCCCTCCTTCGTTTTACACCCTAAATTTTACACATGCAGAAATCAAGAGGGGGTCAGGACATCCGGACCCGCCCTCTAAATCCGCCCCTGAATGCAACGTAGGAAGATGGGGCTGTCTGGACCAGCCTTACATCAAGCATTTTTGCGAACTGGTCTCTTGGAAGAGGTGTGTTCTGCTCTGTGTTGATTTAACTGGAGGTTGCTAACTAGCCCAGTTATCATCTTTGGCATTCTCCAAAATGCAGCCGCAACATAAAAACATTGCACGTACTGATGCTCACTTGATAAGGGCTAAAATATTTTATGTATTTTTGTTGGCGTAAAACCACAGTCATCTGACACAAAGAGCGTAATCAACGTGCCAGTGTCAGTTAACCCCTATGTTCAACATGACAATTTTAGTGTAAGCTTTAAATTTCATTTCATCACTTTGTACCTCTGGGCTCAAACAAAGACTATGCATGCGCGCAAAATAGAAAAAATTGGGTTGTGGGGATATTTATACAGCGTGTAGTTGGTCAGCCATTTTAAAGTTGCGACGAGTCACTCGCTGTAGATGAGCAATTTAGCCAGTGCAGTACAACCGCTAGCCTGGGGTCTTTAACGTGCACCACGCAGTAGTGATACACGACCGCACGCCGGTACGATGCTCATCCAGATCGAAACGGGCAGGGGTGGGGCTCGAACCCACGATCCCTGGGTTCTGCAGCGCGAGCTTTCGCTCCACGCGCGTCGAGCTGGGTGACGCAAAATAGCTGTTGCTGATGGACATGTTAAAACTGCTCAAGCATGCTTTCAATGCTGCATGTGGATACAAATCCTCCCCCCCCCTCCCCAAAAAAAAAATATATATATAAAGTATTTGCACATAGTAGCCTTCGACTATGTTTCTGTAACATTATGGGTTGAAACGACCACAAATCACCAGGACGTTCATGCTTCGTACATCGCCTGTAGAGCTACTCCTTGAATTGGTTGCCATGCCTGAAGCAGAAATACCCCGGTGTTTTGCGATCGTAACTCGACGGGAGCCCTCATAACGTTGATTGAAAATATGTTTATTAATGCATGGCTGGTACGACTATCACTCTTGCCAGAACAATCTAGTGGTCGAATGCTACTGTGTAGATGGGCTTTTAGCATAAATGCAAATTCACCGCTTTGGCACCTTTGACTCACACAGTGTCGACCAAGAAATTTTACTGTTAAAGTTGAGCTAATGAAAGTCTCAAGTCACAACGTTCAAGCCTGCCACGATCCCTGGGAACTTGACAGGACGGTGGCACAATGTGCTGGCTGTGAGCCACAACAATCATGCAGTGACCCGGCACTTTGTGGGTTGCAACACATTTAGCTGGTTGCCAGTTACCGTGCACCTGAATATCCCAGTGCCATAGAACTGTGGTGCAATCAAGAGCTGGAGCTTTGGAGGGACCGGCAGACCACGACTGTTCTCACACTCCTCCAGCGACTGGGACTTTAGGAGGCTGGTCATTGTTGCTTTCTTAAAGCATTAAAGAACAAAAAAATGTTCAGTCAGTGGACACTTTCTACATTGCTCAGCCAGTTCCTGAAACAACGCCGTGACACTGGAAGGCTTTCATCTTTGCTATGGTGCAAGAGTTCGTCGGTTCTGAGGACAAGTTTTATGAACTCTGTGAACAATCTGTCGGCCAAATTAACCCCCAAAAACCAACTCAAGTCTCGAGGAAAATCTTGAGGTAGCTCCTAAGCTACCTTGAGATTTTTGAAGAAATTGTAGAGCATTTCCTCAGTCTAGTGGAGTTTCGAGGCGAGTTCGAACTATATGAAGTGAAAAACAGTCCTCAAGTGGAGTTTCGAGTCGAATTCAAACTATGGAGCGAAAAACCGTCCTCAAGTGGAGTTTCAGAGTCGAGTTCAAACTATGAAGCGAAAAACCATCCTCAAGTGGAGTTTCGAGTAACCCTATGAATTTGGCCGCAATTATTTTTACTCAGGCTGCTGCCTGTTCAACAAGCGTCAGACCTTTGTTGATGTTGGTCATTAAATGACAGTCCTTCTTGCTGCCAGAGCCAAGGACACGGTCCTGCTCGTCCACCAGGATACACTGTTCCTCCAAGAGCTGCACCTGGGTTGGATCGAAGCTGTCCAGGTTGACGGCCGACTCGCTGGCTGCTGAGGCCGAGCGGGCTGCATTGCCGAGGAAACCGTCCCCCATGTGTTTTGTCCGTGTCAGTACTCTCCTGCAGAGACATTGTGAAAAAAGGAGGGAAGTAAAATTGGGGTTTTACAGGTCAAACACAACGAAGGGCATCTGTCACGCACTGCCAGAGGACATACCGAGGATTCATTTCGACCAGCTGGGGATTCTTTTACCGAACAAACGAAATCTTGGTTACATACACCTTTTCAGCAATAAGCCTCTTTCAGATGGCGGGCACCTCAACCGAAATTTGAACCTGCCAAATGGGGATCCACGGGCCAGTGCTTTGTCTCAAAAAAACCAAGGGGAGCAGTAATTAGGAGGGATAGAATTGCCCTTACTAAAAGACAATTTGCTCACTTCTGATCTGCTCCTTCCAGTGAGTCAGAGTGGAAAATGAGGGAAGAGGACTGCATTCTTTGAAATGGCGCGTAATAAAACCTCCCTAGTTTGGGCATGTTGCAAAATGTCACTGGGCTGTCTATTTTTCACGTTCAACCTAAAGGTGTCTCTGACAAATGACGGTAACCTCATAATATGGCTAGAGCTACATGTCATTCTAATGTCTCTTTGCTGTTAAAGAGACAAACATTTGACAAAATGCAAAAGCTATAAGCCAGTAATCTGCATGTAAGTTGTGATTTTCAGACAATGCAATCTAGCAAAAACTTGAAATATACCACAAGATACACACTCACTGCTCTGTTGTGCAGAACACTTTAGGCGCGTCCGATCCGAAGCGTAGTGCTTGCCGCACACAAGAATTCACCCTCATCAAAGAAAAAAAAAAAGATAAAAAAGAAAGAAGATGCATGTGCGGGAAGTTGCTAAGTTCAGTGACGCAAGTAGCACGTCCTTAGGGTCAACACGACTACGTTCCAACCTTTCCGCGTCGACTGCTTTTTCCTGCGGCTATTTCGCACACAAGGAAAGTCGGCTCAAGAACTCATGGACTATTTATTAAAATGAAGGGCCTTTTTCTCGGGCGTCACAACGAAGCTTGCTCATTTCCATGCAGGATATGCGCTGCTCAGCATTTTCGCATCAGATCTATGAAGCCGAGTTAAGATTCCATGCACAGTCACCAACTGGTTTTGTGGTGCGATTATAGGCGCTGACGAGATCTGAGAAATTCAGACATTGTATGTACGTACCTGGCGAGTCCCTTTATGTAATTCCTTGAATATGAGATAATATGCGATACCAAGAATCATTCAGAAATCATAGCCACTTAGTTGCAACCGTTCAATCAGTTGCAGCTTACCTTGCGATATTGCCGATCATACTGTAGCCACCCGCAGCGCGCCTGCGACGGGTTAGGAGTAGCAGCGGTGACTTCAGAACGTTACGTTCGAACCTGTTACACTTGCTAAAACCTCACACGTTTAACTGCACAATGAGACCTGCATCGCACTCACTGAATTTCACATCACTTTCTCCCACCGAAACTGACTAGCCCGCTCGCCTGTGATGCTCTTTCTGCGCTCAAGTAGCTCAGCAGCTCAAGCGTAAGGTTCTTGTTTCGGCCGCCTCAAAACATGGCGTCACAATCGACACTGCTGCCTCTGCTGCTGCCCGGGAAACTCTAGCCGCAATTATTGTTTACTCGTGGGCTATCTAAAACGAAACAGTTTATAAATTTTATTTTAAACGCTAAATAAGTAGAAACATTTATCTAACAACCACAAAGTTTTTTTTTGAGATTCACATGATAAAGCTAATGTTTGCGCGCTGGTGGCGACATCAGGTGTCAAGCGTGTCGGCGGAGAGAAGGCCGCCTGCTCTCTGGTTGTTGTGGCCGTTGCCATCGTTGCCATGCAAAAGTATGAAAAACTCGAGAAAATCGGCGAAGGTAATGTATCACTCCAGCTTACTCGCACGCTAGAACGTTTGGAACTCATTTTGAGCTACCTTGTGGCTATTTCCGACTGTACCCTTCACGTTTAGTCAACGATCAAACCATGTTACTGTTAGAGGTAGACGCCACCAGAGAACAACAAATCGTACTGACTCCAAATAATTATGACACTATGTCGGTTCACTGGATTACATAACCAAATTATCATCACGCTCTTTGCACTGAACATTCTAAACAAACCGATATGCGTAATTTGTGGCGGAAGCGGCATCACTTCCAAAAAGTTTCGAATGTGCGCTGCGCATTCTTGGCATTGATTGTCAGCCGAATAAACGAGAAAGAAAGCAAGAACAGTAAACTCAGTCGGGGTGACACTTACACGCTTTATCGTTCCAGGCACTTATGGCACTGTCTTCAAGGCTAAGAACCGAGAGACCCAGGAGATCGTGGCCCTCAAGCGCGTACGACTCGACGACGATGATGAGGTGGGTAACTCGAAGACACTGTGGAAGGTTCTACAGCATCCATTGAGCTCATTGGCATGAAAAAGTTGAGAGGTTCAAACACCCTGACTTGTTCCCGAGCGTGGCTGTTGTGGCCGGTCTCTACCACCTCAACGAACACCGATATCTGTTTGCTGACAATGCAAAATCGGCTGTTTGTGATGAACCGTGCATTATTCTGTAGTACTGCTTCTGTAATATGTGTGGCCCCGGGATCCTCTCAAAAATTTATGAGATGTGGACATCGGACAATTTTTAAGGTGTTGGGAAAAGGAAGAGGCGGCAATTGCTGCAGCTTTTGAAGTTCTCGGCACTTTTTTTGCCACTCAGCAGCGATTTTGTTCGCAAGGATTATGCAGTTCTGTTGCATCACGAGTCTGCCAAGCACAACCATTTGGGGTGTCGTGAATTTTCAAAATCAGCATTGTCTTTTCTAGTGGAGTCAAAATACAGAGGTAGGCTAGATGTAGTAGAAACGGGCAGTCAGCCAGGCTGGTAGGTGGCAAAACCACTGCCGCCCATTGTGGTGAAAACCCTATACTCTATCTCACTAGTAAGGTGCAGTACTGAGGAAGCTATAGGCGAGAGAAAGAGGAAAGCCTATTCTGTACGAATTCTGAGTGACAGCCTAGTCTCCAAGGGAGAGCAAAGCGATGTGGGGCTCACAAGGGAGGGTCCGGGTAAGAGGGGATTTACTTCCCGTTCTTTTCAACTGCTCGGGTTACGCTCTTGCCAATGTACCTTTGGCAATGCTGCGCCCAACTAGCGAGATGGAGTATAATGTGTCCACAAGGTGCGGCAGTGAATGTTATACGATGAAGGCAATAAGCGTATCAACATCTGAAACTTGCACAGCATGGGACAAACCGTCTTCTGCAATGCACTGTCCCAGCCATCCTGACCCGCCAATAACTTCTGCCATAATTAAATGTACATAAAAAATTTGGCGACGAGGATGGGGTGCGACCAACTGCTGGTGTCAATGGCCGTTATTGCCCATTATGATGTCGACGAGCCTTTGCTCCTGACCTGCGACGCTTTACGTTAGGTCTTTAAGCTGACCACCACCGAACAAGATTCACCGATAGCTTACGGGTCCAGAACCCCAGCAAGGCTGAGCGAAGATACTTGCAAGCTGATTATGAGCCGTGGCGATCATATTGGATGTCAAAAAGTTCCACCGATACATTTATGGTCCATCGGTGACCACGGACACAGACCGCAAGCCTCCATTGGCACAGTCGAAACCACACACCTGGTGATAAAGACGGGCAACAACCATGAGCAATGAACCGGCCTCTGGAGTTCTTCTGCAGCACTTAAAACTTATCGAACCGTCCGTCTACCATGTACTGTCCTGACGAGTGTCTAAGATAGGCAGGTGGGGAAACGAGAGCTGATTGGGCAATCACATTCTGTCCCCACTTCAGGAAGGTTCGTGGCACTCCACATAGATGGCGCCACTCAAAGAGGAAAGGAAATTTAAAATATTCTCATTAATTTTTTACGCAATGCGACCCACTTGCAATTTATTTCGTAAACTGTATATGAACCACGCATGTTTAATGGAGCAAACTAAAATATATATTTAATATATAAGTTTTGTTTTGCCCGTTTACATTACAAGCTAAAATAATCAAGGGGGCACTCAGTGCGACAAAATGAAGGCGAGCTGATAAGTCAGCTAAGGCCTTTTCTGAATGCATCGACACGCATCAATTCCACTTCGTCTGCAGATATGTTTGGCGATCTAGCTTAGAAGTTTCCGCTATATCCGTGCAAGCAAGGTAAGTTTTAGTTCGACATGATTTGAAGCCAGTGGTACGCCGTCACACTGTGCTCAGCACGACAGAGTCACCCAAACTCAACATCGCCGGTTTTAAAGGGGCCCTGCAAGAACGTTTACTGGTTTTTAAATTGCACCGAACCTGAGCGCACTGAATGTAGTAACTTAATGAAACTTTTCTTTTCTCGAATTTCGCTGTATTTTAAAAGTTATAGGCAAATTAAAATTACAAAAACAAGCAAAAAATAACCTCCTTCATGACGTCATTGGTTGCTTGAGTGGCCGTGAGCTAGAGGAAGGGTAGTGAGCTCAGCGAGCGCTCACGGCTGCCGCACTCTGTGTCGACGGCTCGAGAGGGCGCCAGTAAAGCATGTTCTGGATAGGCTGTATGAAGCGGGCAGCCAGGGCGGCTTGCATTGCATTTGCTGCGCAATTAAACACTAATTCGGCATGACACTTCATTGGCCACAAACGACAGCAAACACGGGGTTAAAGATCAGTTCAGAACGGGAGCCACTTCGCGCTGCCATACCGCCAAAGGGCCAAACCGCAAGCCAAAGCTGCTCGCCGAAGGCCTTCAGAACACTCGGAACCGGTTGGATCCTCGACTGCAGCGCCGCCGCGTGCATCCGGGACCTTTCTACGCTCGCTGCTCGTTGAAGCCTGATCCCACTGCACCTTTCTAGTATGCACTGCCTTTTCCACCGCTTGGTGGCAGGTATGTCGACGGGTCATTTCTTGTTTCCATACTTTATAAACTGCATTTGTTTCTTTTCTGATCTAAAATACTGAACAAAAACTACTTTTATAAATAACTGAAACTGCTCGCGCCACTTATATTTTGTATTTTGACTAAAAAGAAGCTTTTAGCAGCTCTGACCAGTAGAAAGGCCAGGACCTAAAACATTATGATGTCATCACATATTGTGCACTTTCGGCACTGCGGGTCGCCCCCTAGGTGGAGGAGGTTTTCGCGTCGTCCGGTTAAAATATGACGCACTGATATTTAGTTACTCTTTCCGTGCCCGCTGGCTTGCCCGAACCCCAAGAGACGTGGGAACCGCAAAAAGGTAGACGCTTAAATATGATTGCAGGGCCCCTTTAAGTATCCCCGCTTTTTCTTCGGGCCGTAACCCGACCTACATTTTGGATCACAACAGTAGCATCCCATACCTTAAGAATATTGGCTGCCCCAAGGCTCCAAAACACCGCGAGAAATGCCAATTTCGTCTGCTACCGCCAAAGTCGTCTGCTACAAGTGTGTTCATGAGCAAAACAAACAAAACGAAAAGCATAGAGCACACGAGACTTTTCGCAGACGACATCACATTGCCAGCCGCTCACAAGCGGTTGAAAAGTGCATTCAAAGTTAAAGAAGCTTTGCAACGATCTTCGCTTATAATTTTTTTCAATTTACACAAGTTTACTGTCACTAGTGAGACCCAAGTGTACTCCCGTGCAATGCCAGTGACCAAGAAACTTCTGTGTTGCAGTGTAATTTCAAAAACAAAAGCGAGCATTTTTTTAAAATCTTTTCTTAGCAAAACTTGATGACATAGCTGGGGGTTGCAGCATCCCCCAGTGACAATATTTGAATGCGGCTCATAGGTTGGACCCGAGCATTGCGTGAGCACTCAATATCAGCTCGTAATAATCAATAGCTCGATAAGCATTCGGGCAGTGGCCCGTGACCAATCGCTGCAATGACGACAATAGCCGAATCATAACAATGTCTGGAACTCAGCGCGTGTCCTGTGCTTTGCCAACCTCAACGCGTGGCTATGATCAACATTGGGGGCATATAATTGGCTCCAGATCACATGGCTGCTTGTTCTGGCTGCGAGTTGAGGGAATGAATGCTGCTCGTTTTTCTTAATTTTTTTTGCTACTTCTATTGTGTTTGGTGAAAAACAAGCGCATGTTTCGGTGGTCATTAATGTCAGGGATTCGTTCTAAGCAGTATTTGCTCAAAGTATGAAGATTGTCGCATCGGCCCTTTAAAGGGTAACTGCAAAGAAAAAAAGTGTATTTTTAAACAGCCTAATTAGGACAAGCATGTCACAAAACCATTTTTCCGCCAAAAACAAAATTTTTTACAGCAATATTTATTGCGCAGGACTGATTTTAGTTTGCGGCTATTTCACCCGTTTTGAATCGCGCGCCACAAAGTTCCTATTACACGTCACAGAGTCGCTGCTATACGTCACTCCGTGACGTATACCAGCCACTCCGCGGGCGTCGAAAGAGCGGGAGTTTCAAATGCGGAGAGGTTGGGACTCCGACTAAATTACGTTCTTTGGCGTAAATATTGCTAAAAAAAAATTTGTTTTTTCGCGGAAGATTTGTTTTGTGACATGCTTGTCCCAATTAGGCTGTTTAAAAAAACACTTTTTTTTCTTTGCAGTTACCCTTTAAGGAAAATGTCGGTAAATAATCGTGCAGTAATTTTATTTCGCCAGGATTCTACTTTAAATTCTACTTTAAATTGAATATTGCTGACACGGTGCATTCTCTCGCAGAGTTCCATACAAACCCGAGTCCATCGTCTTCCGTATGCCACCGCGCCATATGTCATAAGGCGAAGGTACCTGCCGAGTGGAAGCTGCCAGGAGAACTTAATCCGGCCGCGCAGCTGCGGCAGGTTTCAGTGGTGGTTTTCCCACCTGCCTATCTTACACGCTGGTCCCAACGAATCTGACCTGTAAATAGCTTCTGCTGTAACTACATGTGTATAGTAACATCCTAAGGCAGAGTAACTTCACAATGTGTAAGCATTTCTGGGTTTACACATTTTAGAACTTACTGAGAGTCAATCACAAAAGTTTGTCGGAGATCATCGTGGCAGCTTGTTTGAGGTTTCGGATGTAGGGCCTTGACGTAAACTGTATACGATTCTTTACAGGGTGTTCCAAGTTCTGCGCTCCGAGAAATCTGTCTCCTGAAGGAGTTGAAACACAAGAACATTGTCAGGTGAGGCCACGAGTTTTTGACGTCGCACGTCTTTGGAACACCTTGCCTGTATTAGCAACATCCCACCTCTGACTTGCAAGCAGTGCTAATGCAATGACTGGGTTGAATGGCTTATCAAATTGTGCGTTGACTGCCCGGTTGAGAACACATAAAAATTGTTTAGTGCGAGATGTGGTCATGTTAGGGTCTTGTACTAAACTGGAACTTTATCATCATGCATGGGTGTGCAGGCTTCCTCACAGGCAGCATGCATCTAAAATATGACGGAGCCCAAAACCTGCACATAAAGTTTATTTTTGTGAGCCAATTCAAACAATCCGTCATTAGTTTCTAAACAATCGTCTCAGCCAATAAACTTCTGAGGGGAAAATTTTTTTTTGAATTGCATTGCAATATTAAAAGGTAACTTCTGCTCATTTTTTATTTGAAGCTAGCCTCAAAATCGGAAACTATGGTGTGCATATGTTCTTAGATAGTATAAGTCAACCACAAATATGGATAGATGTCTTTATATTAAACTCGCCAAGAATAATAAAAAACAAATTCAAATGTAGGCTGATCTTTTTTCTTTTTTCTTAACAACAGAAGAAAGTTTGGGGAAAAGAAAGAAACAAATATGTATTTACAGCACTCCCATCTAAATCACAGCGCGACGCCAAGAAAAGTTTAATCATTGGCAGAACTTCCGGTCTTGTCATCGTTCTTGTCAGCTTCGTCGACATCCTCACAAATTAAGAACAAAACCCCTCTGACAATGGTGCAAAATGGCAACAAGAACCGAAAGAAGTTGGAGACGAGCCAAGCGACGAAAGATCACATACAAAGACGCGAGCAACGCCGCAAGCCGCTGCGAGCCGAGCCGTCGTGAGCAACAAGAGGCGAAAGTAACCTCTGTATTTTGTTTTGCTAAGAGTTCGTAAGGGGAGAGGGGAGGAGGGGAGGGGCAGAGGCGTGTATTGGGAGAGTTTGATCATTCATTGGTTTGGATAGGCAAGCATCTCGTGGCCAGCGACAGGCCGCGAAACAGCCCCTAGCGGTGGTTGGGAGCTCAAAAAATGCGACGACTAATTTAAGCCGTTTTAGCATCGCTAGAGTAAAAAGGTATAACTCTTGGTGACTGAAAATTTGGCGCATATGAGGTTTTAATTATGTCCATATTCAAAGGCAGAATAAACGAGTGTGTGCTCCAAACCAGAGCAAACTGCGTAGTTGCGATCATTGCTGCTGATTCGCTATTGACGCCATTGTCACCGAGAGGCCGAGATTGAATGCTTCTATTTCATACTTTAAGTGTCGTTTGCAATATTGTGACGTCGCGGCCGGTCGATTGGTCGACTCTGCGTCATACTCTCAGTTTTACGCTCAAGCCGCGGGGGGAATATTCGGCGCTGGTGGCGGCCCATGCTCCGCCCATTGGCCAAACTCTCCCCATATACGGCTTTGAGGAAGGCGGGCAAGGTGTGTGGCGTGTCGTGTGTTGTGTCGGCGAAACTAAAGTCGGTGACTTTATGCGAAACCTGACGCCCGAGGGGATGGGCCCGAGCGGTAGCCACAGCGGGCCGCTGCTGCTGCCGCTTCAGTTGTTTTCGGGCACACCACAAGCCTTTTGAAAAGAGAAGCAGTGCGGCGCTACGGCGACGTAGGCTCAGTAACTCAATAGTTCCATGCACTCTCGGTAGGGTCCCAAAGTTTTGTCGCGAATGTAGGACGAAATTTTCTGGTCATGATTTTAGGTCGACTTTTAATTTTTGACAACATATACGATAAAAAGAAAGATAGACTTATATTCGAATACATACATACTGTGCTGACTGGTTGAAACCACCAGTACAGCCTCCTTTTCATCCCTGTTGCATGCCTGTAAAACCATAGATAGATAATGGTTGAACGAAAGTCTTCAGAGCTTATAATGCCTTGTTTGCTGCTCATATCACTCCTGCTTTGGTCCAGGATTCCAGCCAACAAAATTCGCAAATGTTAGCGGATGCGGAAATGTTCTTTGTGTCCAAGTCGCAAAAAAATGTGTCATTTTATCTTTTTTCCAACTCTACATTGCAAATTTTTTCTTTTTGCTTTCTAGGTTACATGACGTGCTTCACAGTGAGAAGAAGTTGACTCTCGTGTTTGAACACTGCGACCAAGATCTGAAGAAATACTTTGACAGCCTCAACGGAGAAATCGACCTCGAAGTTGTTAAAGTAAGAAGCTAAGAAGCTCCAGAGTATTTGTTGCCAAATGCCATGTTTGGGGACACTTCTGCCACTGATCTTATGGGAACATATAAGGTCAACATACATATCAGAGAAATGGGTTTGGTTCCGAGGTGCAACTCATGTAAACAAAAATTCGATTTGTTAATTGCTTTGACCAGGCAGGCTAAATAAAGTGAGTAAGTTTGTCTGCTTCTTGTGCAGACGGCCCTGACGTCACAGAGCCACAGTCTGATTGGAAGGCTGTAGTGGGTAGACACAAAGGCTGAACCTCTAGCACCTGAGCTTTGATCAGAGGATAATATGGTGGGTAGGCACAAAGCTGGGCGAAAGTTCATCTGCTCTTTGCGCAAAGGTTGCCGCGTCATCAGGGCGTCGAGCTGCCGAGCTCTGGCGTCGTCTACAAGTTATAGCAATGGGTACAGTCACGGTCCATACGAGGCTAAACATGCAATTGTTGACTGCTTCGGGCAGTATCGTAGAAGCCGGCTGTGGTGGCTTCTGCACCTTCCCACATTGGGTTTGCAAAACGCACATGATGCATGCGTGGTGCTGCCAAATGGAGCGCTTGACGATTACGCGTTTGCCTTCGTATGAATTGCAGTTGTACATTGTTTTGTTGACTAATAACTAGCGGACTAGCTGCACCGAACAAAGAACTCGAAGCCAAGATGTTGCCTGCGACCCATGGGAGAGAACGGAAGCCATGTTCCGTCATGCGACTGCTGTGCCAAATGCGCCAAGCTGCGCCAATGGGCTCACCCCCAACATGCTGCTACAGTTCATCACAATGTGATGAGTTTGTGTTGACGCTGTGCCAAAAGCTAATTTTGGTTCTTGACTGCCATCTAATAATTCTGGTCTTGGTACATTGCCGGGCTGTTATAGTAGGATGGTGCCTATTTTGGACGATTTGTAATATTGGTTTGCATTACATACTGTTTCGATTTAACCTTCGTATCATGCACAAAAGTTAAGATTGGGCGGCTTTGCTAGCTCCGGCAAGTGCGCTTCTTAGTAGGCTTTGGTGCACTGTGGAGAAGCAACCATATTGGGGGCACAGCGATTCTGCATGCTGCACTTCGCTGCAATGCAGATGCAGTCTCGGAGAAAACAAACGAAACTCTGGAATGTGGCACATGTTGATATGATGGTGGAACATAGAAGCAAAGTTGTCAAAAGAAAATCACGGTTATTATGCACGACTGCAATGTCTTGAATAGCTGCAGACATCATTTGTCAGGTCGTGATTGTTTCTTCAGTTTCGAGATTTAAGAAATAATATATGAATATACGAGAGGCGTTAACGCATATCTGGTGTAGGTATAAGGACGTATTATTTTACGTTTATCTTTTATGTGAGATCTCTCATTTTTTTCTCACCTCTCTGTAGGGCTTTGACTCTGAAGTTGCAGTCAATAGATAAGTAGTTTAAAATAGAATTACACTAGCTTTGGCTTTGGACAAATGGAAGCTTGCCAATAGACTGAACGAAATCTACTGAATTTTGTTTAAATAAACATGTTTATCGCCTATACAGACTTTGAATAGCAATAAAGCCATCCACATGCAAAAGGTGTGCTATAATGATGAAAGCTTCGTTCAAAGTGAAATAAAAATCACATTATTATTGCAACTTTTGGAATTCAAAAAAGATGCAGCTGCTGCTAGAGGACGAAAGCACACATGTTATAAGAATATTTTATTTTCGTGTCTGGTGCTTTTAAGCAGGGCTGAACTGCTAGTTCACTGCTTGGGAAAGTTACATTGCAGGGTAGCTATGAGTAGTTGCACAGCACGTGTGACAGCTCAGAAGTCACTATTTTTATTTGATGGGCCAATACTCAACTTTTTTAGTGTGTTATTCACAGTAGATCAAATTCGAACGAAATTCACAGTTCTGCTCCAAAGGTTCTTATTGCTGCTCTAAAATTAACTTTTGGCTGCTCCAAAAGGTGCTCCCAAATGACTCGAGCCAATTACTACATCACGGCATGTTCCAAAATTTGCTCAATCTCTCTGTTGGGTGGAGGCGTTGTACCTTGGCATTGGGATACCTAAACATGCCCAGCGTTACTCTATCTGTGTTGTCACAGGACGTGCCCTGCCGGACTAACTGAGATCCATTTGAGGAATATTTGAACGCAGCTGGGGTCTGCGGGAGGGCAACCTGGTTGAGAGACGCGTTTTAACTGACTTGCTGGCCGTAAAGCCGCTTTCTGGGTGACTGGTTGTGATGTGTAGGCTGCCCTGCTTGCTTCTATTTATCATTGTGTATTGTCATTGTTCCGCCCTGTTTCGTCTTTGCTCTTTAAGTTGCTCTCTGCACAGCCACCCTTACTGAAGTCACAGCTTGGGTTTGGTCTAGTCTTAAAAATGTGTCGGTCATGAATTGTTTTGGTTGCAGCTATAGGCCTGTTTGGTTGCTGTAATCTGTGTACCTTGTGTAAAAAGGTTCCACTTCGTTATGCTTTCAGTCGTTCATGTTCCAGCTGCTGCGTGGTCTGGCATTTTGCCACAGCAATAACATACTGCACCGGGATCTGAAACCACAGAACTTGCTCATCAACAAGGTATGAGACGGGAAAAGCGCGCCATGCAATGCTTTCCTTTACGAGAGTTTTCTTTTTGTGAACTATAAATGTGTTCACCCTGAATTATATGATACATAACTATGATCAAGGTATCGGGTACATTTTGCTACATCCTACTGTGTGGGCCAGTTCAAACTTAGGTGTCCAAAGACACTGAACTTAATTTCTTCAAAGATTAATATTGCGACGAAATGAAGACCAGATGCATTCGAGGTAGCACTGACTATAATGTGATGCCAGTTGATGCTTCTATGTCTACATCTTGATTGAACAGTCAGTTAACCATTGAAACTGATAGTATAGTGCTGCGTAACGGGAGAAGATTAGGGACGTTTCTGCCGTCTCCTGCCACCTGAACTCGCATCTATAGACACGCTGCATTTTCTCTTTATCTCGGGTCCTGTCGCAGTCCAGGTCTCGGTTTTAAGGGTTGTGTAGTTTCCACGTGTCGTGATTTGTCAAGAAACAGTTGTGTAAAAATTCTTCAAATAATACTTAGAAAGTGATGAAGACAATTTTTCGGGCAAATTTCTAAAGTGTGTTGTCATCTCTGATTGTTTCGTCGTTAGAACGGAGAGCTGAAGCTGGCAGACTTTGGCTTGGCAAGGGCGTTTGGGATTCCCGTCAGGTGCTACTCAGCTGAAGTACGTAATACTACCATCTTTCTCGGCTTGCCTTTCTGCGTGCTGTCTGGGTGGTCACTTAAATTGACCGCTCTGCCTTGTTTTTGCCGTTTGTCCCAGGTTGTGACGCTATGGTACCGACCCCCGACGTCCTGTTTGGGGCCAAGCTGTACACCACATCCATAGACATGTGGTCTGCCGGATGCATATTTGCAGGTATTTGGAGGAAGGGTTATTTTCTTTTATTTTCTCTCAAACTTCCCATCGAGAGCATCCAACGAGAGAAGTGTGAATGTTGAACACGCAAATGAAGGCTAAATAGTTGTCTAATACAGTGTTGACTGCATATAACGTATGACGTGGGAGTCGCGAAAATCCGCACTATAAGTGGTACCGCGCTATAACCGAAGCATCAATATTTTCCAGGTGAAAGTACATGCCATGAGACAACTTACCTTTGTAAAACAGTTTATTTCATGTTAGATGAAAAATAAAGCTCAGTCTGAGGAAAGCTCTTATTTCACTAGACTAGTACGCTTCAATCTCAAGCGTGTCACGCACTTTGAAAGAAATAATTGATTTTTGCCTGGCGCTGCCTTTTAACAGTGTTGCGGACGACGTGGTCTTTGATATAGGTAAGGTATTTAAACACCTCATCACTGAAGGAGTCCTGCTCACAGTGAACCTTCAGTTTCTGTAAGAATTTCAGTGTGTCTTTACTTGAAACTTCCGGCGTGCTCTCTTCGTCGTCGTCCGACTCATCTTTGGGTGGACTTGCCCCAGAACCTCGCACCGCTGCAACAATAGCTTCATCGGTGGTTGCTTCCTCGTGGATAACAGAGTCATCGTCATCCTCATCTACATAGTTTTGAAACGTGTCGTTTGCACGAACAAAGTGGTTTTTCATAAAGTCAGACGACACATCATCTGCGTCAATCACCTCGTCAATAGCATCACTGCGCCGATCGGTGTCCTTCGAATTCCCGGCATTGTGCACAAAACCTGCTTTGTGAAAAACACTTCTGGATGGTTGCGGCTTTTACTTGCCACCATGATGCGATGATCATGTCGATAGCGCCCCTCAAGTCCACCTTGATGTCTTCCTCTCGTTGCAATTTCAAGACGACTCTTTCGCATATGCGCTTCTCGTAGAGCGCCTTGACTGTAGCGATGATGCCCTGATCGAGAGGCTGGCTTATAGCAGTGGTGTTTGCCAGCAGGAACTGACTGCGCTGTAATTGCGGCTGCACATTGTGAGCGCTGCAGCTGTCCAGTGTAAGAACGACATGCTGTTTTTCTGTGACCATGGCCTCATTGAAACTTTTCAGCCAACTAGCAAAGAACTCTTGAGTCATCCAGGCCTTTCCATTTGCTGTGTACACCACAGGCAGACCTTCTCGCTTCTTGAAGCAACAGGGTCGTTTTTATTTCTTGATGATAAACAAGCACCGCTTGTCGGAGCCGTTCATGTTTGCACAAAACAAAACCGTAACACGTTCCTTTGAGACTTTGCGGCCGGAACAGGGTTCACCTCTCTTGTGAGAGTGCGATCGGGAAGCATGTTGTAGCACAGACCAGCTTCATCAGCATTTTAGATGTCTTTGTCCGTGTATGTGGAAAGCATCGTCTTGAGATGGATGCGAAACCATGTCTGAATGCTGACGTCGTCGACTTCCCCACTTTTGCCCGAGATAACTTTGCAGCTAATCCCATGCCGGTCTTTAAACCACTGGATTTGTCCATTGAGGGGGTTGAAGCCTTCGTGTTCGAACAAATATCCAAAGGATCTGGCCTTTGCTTGTAGCATCGGGCCACTCACTGGGACGTTCTTCGCTTGCACTTTGCGAAACCACTTAAACAAGGCTTCGTCGACGTCCTCATACTTTGGCGCACAAATCCTCTTCCTTGAGAACGATGCAGAATCTTGCTGTAGCTGCTTCCATACCTGTTCCCGGTTCTTCCAGACAGTGGAAACCGTTGTGTCAGCGGTGTTGTACTTGGCCGCGACGGAAGCTTTTTTCGTGCCACTTTCGACATCTTTGACGATGCCTGTTTAGTTTCGAGAGACAGGGCTTGTCGTTTCTTGGCCATCTTGGGCTTGGGAGACAGAGACAGATCGGCGATGGAAGGTCGATTTCCGTACGATATGCTTGACGCGGTCCAAACATCAGACGTGAGAGCAATTCAGCAAGCTGCAAGAAGTGAAACTAGAAACTATTCAGCCATCCAGCCTTTGTTTGGTGCTATGTAAGAAAGGAGGTTGGTTTTTCATCACTCGAGCGAGGGGGTGAAATCGAAAGGGTGAAAGGCTTGGGCGGCTCATTGGGGCTTTCAGAGTTGAGAGGTTGGGGAATCGGAATTTGGCTTAGGATGGCTCGTTGAAGCTTTTGGAGTTGAGCGCACGTGTGCACGTGTCGCATCTCGCTGCGTTGCACCTCGCTGCGTTGTCATTCGTTTCTCGCCTCTCTCTTGCTTCTGTCTGCGCAACCGTCTTGCAATCCTTGCCCCCGCGAGTGCCGCTTGCGTCGTTATCTGGTGCCGCACAGGGAAGCGTGCTTGCTGCGCTGGTCGGTCGGCGAGCTGTTCCAGAAACCACACTATAACTGGTATTTCCCTTCGTGTGTCTGCATTTTAAGTGGTATGTAATCACATGGAGTTGTATAAGAGGCAGACCGGCGGTTGAAAAATCCGCGTTATATCCGGTCCAGCACTATAAGCAGTTATGTTATAAGTGGTCCATACTGTAGTTGCTAAACTGTTTCATCTAGCGATAGACCGCAGCAGACGCTGCGAGCCATGGTTGAAAAAAATCTGTGTTATATCTGGTCCTGCATTATAAGCGGTTACGTTATAAGTGGTCTATACTGTAGTTGCTAAACTTCGTTTCATCTTGCGAAAGACCGCAGCAGAGGCTACGAGCCATTGAAACCAATCCAACTTTGTGCGAGTGTCGCGTAATCTTTGGGAGGGGCACAGGGAGGACAGGGACGCATACCGTAAGATACTGCTGAAGCGCCCACTTCGTTCAAACGCCCACTTTTAATGTGTTTCAAACTTGGGAATTCTGCAAATTATACGTTAAGCACTCCGATTTGACCGGGCTAGCACCCTAAATGTCTAAATTAATCCAGTTTTCAGTGAAATTGGGGTGGGCACTCCACCGGTATTTTACGGTAGTCACGGGATAGACCCACAATGTTAGAGTGGCTGGGTTGACTTGCAGCATCTGCTGCTGTCCATCGTAAGGTGAAACGGAGCGTAAGTGGAAGCACACAAATGCCTCGGAACATTTATAGATGGGTCTGTAAACAAGCAGAAATAAATAATGAATGGGGTAGTGACTGAAAAAATAGCTACAGAAAATAGGTGCACAAATCATAACATGTCTTTGAACTGCAACAACATAGGTTTTAGAGGAATAAGAGACATTCACAAGAAATATACGTCTGCCGAGATTTTTACGGAATCGAAACCCATGAGGCTCCAACTACCGTACTCCAGAAAAAAACATATATATATATATATATATTTTACATGCATGCTATGGTCCAGAATCTGTCTACTGGCATGAAAAAACTTGAGGCAGGCACAGGCAAAAGTACTAGGCGATATCAAAGACTTAAAACAAAACAACAAGAAATCGACTCTCTATCTTGTCTCTGAAGCAACGCGTCCAAGGCCTAGAACAAATATCAGAAATCGGTGACGCGACCGGATCACCTCAAGTTATGGGGCAATTGTCGGAGATGAATGCAGAACTATATGCGCTGAAACATAGGTGCGCTGACTCGGAAACACGATCACGCAGGTCTAATCTCCTGTTCTTCGGCATTAAAGATAAGGATAAAGAGACCTGGACGGAATCCGAGCAGCATATTATCAAACTCTGCGCTGATTTGCTCGATATAAGTGTTGAGCCAACTGAAATTGAACGAGCACATCGCCTGGGTCGTTTTAAACAGAACAAAACCGTCCTGTCATTGTCAAATTTTCTTCTTTCAAGAAAAAGGAAACCATTATGTCGTCCGCCCATAAACTGAAAGGTTCTGAAATTGCTGTAAGTGAAGACTTCGCACCAGAAATTCGGCTTGCTCGTAGAAAGCTGTTAGATTTCAGTAGATCTCAAGAGGGTCCTTGTAAACTACGATACGATAAGTTGTGCATTGGTGAACGTACATTCGTGTATGATCAAGTCTCGCAAGAAGTAAAACAAAAAAGCTGGGACCAAGCAAGCTCTTCTGCTGGAGTACTACAGAATGAAATCAGGTGTCTACACCAGCAGCTGCAAAAATAAAAAAACATGAAAAGCCAATCCGAATGTTGGTTGTAAACTGCCGTAGTGTCAAAATTAAACTCTCCGAATTATGTGGCCTCATTGAAGCGACAGATCCCTCAATCGTTGTGGGAACTGAATCATGGCTTGATGATTCTGTAAAAGATTGTGAAATATTTCCTCAGGGATATGCAGTATATCGTCATGACCGTAATGGTCACGGCGGAGGGGTGTTCTTATTGATTGCTGACGAATTATACAGCACTCACTTTGAAATTCAGGACAGCTGTGTTGAGTCTGTTTGGTCTCAGCATATGCGTAAAAGGGACAACAATCTTAATCGGTGCTTTTTATAGACCTCCAAATCAGGTCATGAGACATTAGCTGGGTTACAAGAAATTATTACTAATATGCCGAATGAATGTATAATTTTAGGTGGTGATTTTAATCTTCCAGAAATAGTAATGGACAATGGAAACATTCGAGTACCAAATACGATCTTATATAAAGAATTTGAATGCCTTGTGAATACTTTTGGTTTTAAACAATATGTCACCCAACCTACAAGGAAAGACAACACTCTTGACCTGGTAATGCAACTTCCTGAATGTATTGAAAACACAACAGTCATTCCTGGAATAAGTGATCATGATGCCGTTACAGCTGAAATATCCCTTACAAGGCCTCCAAGTCCGAAACATAATAAAAGGAAAGTTTATTTATATAATAACAAGGGTAATTAGTGCGTTTATCTTCGCATAATGAACGCACTTTTTTTCCCGAAAAATCGAGGCAAGCTGGGGGTGCGTTCAAATTACGCAATAAACTTTTATGTCCGTAGGCTTACTCGCATTAATGAACGGACCTTTTGATCGCGCAAAATCGACGTAACTTCTTATCTCTTGCGCGCGGCGCGGAGAGACTCCAGTGCCAAACCATGAGGCGCAAAAAAAAAAAAAAATGCCCCTCTCCATGTTTTTTTTTCTCTTGCTTCTGGTAAGTTTGTTTGTCCCCCCCCCCCCCCCCCACTTTCGCAAGTTGTTTTGCTCGCCCACGCCGCCCGCGCTTTCGCGACCTTTCGCTGCACCAGGGTAGAAAAGCGTCTATTATACTTTCAGGGGCTTCTCGCTCTCTCTTTCCAGTGTCGCGAGGAGGAGGCGAGGGTGCAGGATGTCCTTCATTATGTGCGCTTTTGCTTGGGCGAGGGCCTCTCTGCTTTTCTTTCTTTATCTCCTTGCAGGGCGGCGCGCGACCCCGGAACCAACTGCGTCGTGCGAAAAAAAGAAAAGAACTCCTTATGCTTTTTCTTTCTCTCTTAACTCCGTGGATTTTTTCCGTCTTTTCCATGCTCTGCTCTGTCTCGCCACAGGCGCAGTGGTACTTCACTCGCTTCTCTCTTCCTATCTTCTCTTGCGCGGCTCGCGACCGAGACCGACCTGCACTTAGTAAAAAAAAGCAAAAAAAGCTCCTTTGTTTTGTTTTTTCTTTCTCTTGGTTCCGTGGATTTTTTTTTGCCGCCTTTTGCAAGCTGTTTTGTTTCTCTCTTGCTTAGCGATGGCTTCTCCGCTTCTCTCTTCTTAACTCCTTGCGCGCGGCGCGCAAACCAAAATCCAACCGTGCTGTGCAAAAAAAAAATCTCTTATGCTTTTTTTTTGCTTTTGTTGGATCTGTTTTATTTTTTTAATGCCTTTCACAAGGCGTTTTGTTCGCTCACGCTGCATATGCATTCGTGACTTCGCCGCACCAGGATAGAAAAGTGCGATTCATTTCGCGCACGTGGAGGGAGGGGGTCAAAATTTTGACGTCCGAGTTGGGGGTGCGTTTATTACGCGAGGGAAAAAAAAGTCGAAATTTTGAGAGCCGACTTGGGGGGTGCGGTTCATTACGCGAGTGCGTTCATGGTGCGAGTAAACACGGTATACTGCACTTTCACAGGACCTACAGTCTTTTTTAGCTGTTTTCAATCACAGGGCAAACCTCACAGACATTGAAACATCATGGAACATGTTCAGGGAGAAACTGCACTCTCTTACGAACAAACACATACCCACGAAAAACATTAAAGAGGGAAAAGCTGTCAACAAAGCATGGGCTACTCCAGAACTTTTAAAACTAATAAAACGCCGAAATCAGAGCGTTCGGTAAATACTGTAAAAATAAGTCAGAACCAAACAGAAATAGGTTAAAGAGCTTGTCATCCCAGTACAACTTACTTGCAGAAAAATGTAAAATCACATATTTTCAGAAGCTAAATAGCAACTTTGGCAACAACAAAAAAGAGTTTTGGAAGTTTGTGAAGAGTAACAAGAAAACAGACACTACCATACCGGCACTCCTTTTCGAAGGAACTGATGTCACTGATGATGCAGCAAAAGCGAACTGTTTGAATGAGTATTTCAAATCTGTGTTTAACGCCAAGATACCACCTGGGGACACGTCACGTTTTGTAAATTTAGGTTATCATCCAATGTCGCCGCTTATCATTCAATACAAAGGAATTGAAAAGCTGCTGCTCAGTCTCGACACGTCGAAATCAACCGGACCCGACGGCATTCCTGCTGTCGTGCTTAAAAACTGCGCATCTATCTTGTCGTGCTATCTGCAGATTATTTTTACAAAAAGCTTAACTGAGCGCAAGCTTCCCGATGATTGGAAAACCGCCAATGTTGTGCCGATCCACAAAAGCGGTAGCAGAAATGTTGTTAGTAATTATCGGCCCATCTCGTTGACGTCGATCATATGTAAAATTCTTGAGCATGTCGTTTATAGCAGCCTAATCACGCATTTGGAAGATCATAATCACTTTACAAAAGAACAATATGGTTTCCGGTCCGGTGCATCATGTGTAACGTTGTTGGCCGAATTTCATCATGACATCGCACTTGCAATTGAGTCCGGAAAAGAGGTTGATTGTGTTTTCCTAGATATGGCTAAGGCATTTGATAAAGTAGATCATTCTCTGTTATTGAGAAAATTAGAGTGTTTGAATATCCATTCCGATGTTTTAAGCCTGGATTGGTAACTACTTGGATGATAGAAAACAATGTGTACTATTGAAGGGCTGTTCATCCAATAACGTTACTGTAACATCTGGTGTTCCCCAAGGTTCGGTGTTGGGACCTCTGCTCTTTCTGACATATATTAATGACATCTGTTCAAACATTTCTTTGCGCTTTAAACTTTTGCTGACGATTGCGTCATATATAGAGTAATTGGGGAAGACGAAGATTATCTCAAACTTCAATTAGACTTAGACCGAGTGTCGAACTGGTGTAGCGATTGGCGAATGGAGCTTAATGCAAAAAATGCAAAATGGTTAGATTTTCGAGGAAAAAGCAAGTCAGAGAAAATATGGGCTATACGATTAACACTCAACAACTCGAAAGAACAGAAAATATTCGTTATCTTGGTGTTATTTTCTCAAGCGACTTACTATGGAATAGTCATATTAATTTCATTACTAATAAGGCGAACAGCATGTTAGGATTTCTACGTCGCAATTTTTGTCATTGCCCAAAGGAATTGAAGGAAACTTTATATTTCTCTTTTGTACGTTCAGTTCTAGAATATGCAAGCATAGTTTGGGACCCCCAGACTAAAAATCTATCGGATAAATTAGAACAAGTGCAAAATCGCTGCGCTAGATTTGTCTCAAATATTTATAGGTTCAAAGCGAGCGTCACGGCCATAAAGCAACAGTTACACTGGCAACCGCTGTCGTACAGACGAAAAAATCTAAGACTAAAATTTTTCTACTGTCTTTATAATGATAAAACTTGCATCACTAAAGAAAATTACATTCGATGTCCTTTCTACGTGTTGGAAAGAGTGGACCACCAATACAAAGTTGCGACCATTAGCTCTTGTTGTAAATCATATTTTGTCCGAACTGCATTAGAATGGAACATGCTTAACGAAAATGTGTTTCCATCTGTATTTTCAGCTGAAATGTTCTTTGTAAACCTCTCCCTGCAATAATGCCTCCAAGGCGATGCAGGTAACCTCAATAAACAAAAATAAATCTCGAAATGCTTTTTTTTTTTCCTTGAAAAGTGTTGGGTGTTTAGGGCTGTTCTCACTCTTCTTGGCCACATACGGCGATAGCATACACCCCAAAATATTCTGAAACTTCTAGGCTATCTGAGGTATGTTACTTCTATTACAAGTACTAGATTCCATGAAGCATACATAATTTTCATAAAACTGAAAGACCAAAAGTGCATTGATTTACAGAAACTTTAAGGGCTTACCGTAAAATACCGAGCATTCGACCATTCCACAATAGGCGCCCACCCCTCAATTTTGTAACATTTGGATGATACATAAAAGACAGATCTTTACATATTGTTGATCTAAGAAGCGCCCATCCCCAAGTCTTGCATGATTTTCTCCAAATTTTGTGTGGGCGCTTGCTCGGGATTTCACGGTAGGTAGTCAGATTGAGTGACTCCCTGTGAATCCTGTACACACTGATGTCCCAGTTTTCCTTGCCGGTCCTCTGGTTTTTGTTTGATTTTGCTTGGTACTACTTGGTTTTTAGTTCCTTGATATTTAAGAAAATTGCACAAAATATAATTATTTTTTTTTTTATGGTGTCAGTGTCTCTTTATATATCCAGTGGGGTGCTAGGAGCCGTTGGGGAAAAAAGAAACATAAAAAAAGGAACTCGGGAAAAGCTAACTAGGCTGGCCTTGGGCATCCAAATTTTGAAAAGGCTTTTCTTCTTTTCAGTAGAGAAAAAAAGAAGGAAAGTTTTTGTTGAAATGTTCATATAGAAAGGCTTTAACAGTAGGCACTAGCAGCATTCTTTATGAATACCTCCGCCGAAAGGTTCCCTCATCTCACGCTGTATAATCTGAGGGCTTGTGTTGACTTTGGAATTTTCCTACGTGAATCCCGTCTCTAAGAGGGATAAGAGTGCCTAGAGGCCAGTGATTCAGAAGTTGGTGTTTTAATCTGGTGTTTCTAGAGGCCTACAGAAGATTGAAACATGATACATTTCGCATTTTGGTCATTAAGTTTACATTGTTGCAGCCGAAAGATGCTTTAAGTTTCCCTCCAACCATTTTGTGTACTTTTTTTTTTTTTAATGCGTTAGCATTAGGGTGTTTGTTTTGACAAAAACCCGGCAGTGTCTTTCATTTGTCAGTGCTGGGGAGAGAGGGAGAAGGAAGAGGAGAGGGGGACGCGTGCGGCTCCCATTCGTCCGAAGCGCTGACGTCAGCATGCGTCAGCCTCTCCCTCTCTCCCCAGTGCTGACGAACTGACAGACACCACCAGGTGTTCGTCAAAATGAGCCTTTTTGTTTTCGGAAAAGTCACGCGCACAGCTGGCGCAAAGTCAGAGAGGAGGAGATACCGTACAACACTTCCTAGATTACAAAGCCCTAGTCCTGAATGAGGTGGCATCATCAAAGCAATGCCAACGCTGGGCACAGATTGAAAGCGAGCGCTGCGTCTGCATTCTGCTTCAAGTCAAGTTTGAGCCGAACGTTGATGCAATCGTCGCGTTTCCAAGGGTCATGCTAACACATTCCCTAAAAATCCACCAATGGATCTTCCTGTAATTTTTTTTAAAACATTTTTTAACACTCTAAAACAATGGCTCTCCAGCACAGAAGTTTCGGGGGCCCCTTCTGGATTGGCCGAAGTGATGGGGGGACGCCATCTGACGGGGGGGGCAGGGGTGGTATTCAACGATTGCAATTACAAAAGGGTAAATGAACAAACATTGCAGCCCTGAAACAGAATGATCAACCCTACTTACTCAGTGCACATGGTTTCGTCTATTTAGCTTTGAAAAACAACCAGCATCAATAAAAAATCAGCAGAACCCATCCTTTGGGAATGATTATCTACGTTAATGCGAATAGCATCAAACGGTGCGGAGTTATGCGCATTCGTCAGGTGGCCGGCACACTCTAGATACGCCAGCCCACTCTTGAGGCGATTCTAAATTTGTTGACACTTTCACAGCCCTGCGCACGATCTCCGCAGCCCAGCACGTGCGTTTGTGTCACCTAGGAAGGCGAGCAAAGCACGCGCCATACGCACAAACACTCAAAATGGTACCGACCAGACTTTCTGGCGTCTCAGCTAGTCTCAACCAACGGTACTCTAAACGGTTGTTTATATCTTTACCATAGGACGCGCTTTACAGCGCTGTCACAGCTACCGGTGCGCGCGCGTTCCATGCACGAGGGCTCATTCCGCTCTCGTGAGGCTGAGCACGGCCGCTACATCACCCTCTCCCGAGCGCGGGAGAGGGTGAGCTAGGCGGCCGCATGACTCAGCCTGCACGAGAGCGGAGATGAGCCCTCGTGCATGGAACGCGCGCCACCGGTAGCTGTGACAGCGCTGTAAAGCGCGTCCTATGGTAAAGATATAAACAACCGTTTAGAAGTGCGTTGAATGACTGCCTTCATAGCTCTGGATGGTTAGCGCGTCTGCCTGCTGATCAAAGGGTCAACGGTTCGAATCCCAGCCGGCGCCGGTCTTTTTATTTATTTATCGACCCGCGGCGTAAGAGGTTAGATAGCCAGATAGATAGATACATAGACGAAAAGTGCGTGAAGTAGCCAAAGAATGCTATTCGCATTAAAAAGAAATTTAGTGCCTGGCTTGATTGATGGCCGTCTAAGGCTCCAAGAAGGCCTTCAGGGACATGAAAGGGTCTTCTGACCCCCATTTGAGAATCACTGCCTTAAAGCCTATTATTTACCAGATGTGCAGTGTAAATACCGTACCAAAATCTTACAGAATAGCATTAGGATCAATAGTTGCATAATTTTATACACACATCGGCATATGAAATGGGGTCTTGATTAGTTGCAGTACTACTGGGCACCCTATTTTGGTCACTGCTGCGGAATATAAAGTATTGGCATTAGATGAAAATGATCAGACTTTGCAATCATGATCTAGTTTTGATGAGATAAAATTGACAGTACCAACTCGTCCAAAAGAATTTGCAGGATTGTAACATTTCTTTTTATCACACCACAGCTGAATTTATTTGCGACGGTTCTCTTTGCTTTCAGAACTAGCCAACGCGGGAGGCCGCTGTTTCCTGGAAGTGACGTGGACGACCAACTGAAGCGGATATTCAAATATCCTTAGTTGATTTGTTCTCTTCATTTTGCTTTCCATACACTATCACATAGATCATGTTACACTCAAAACGTAGATACCCTGGCAAGGCATATGGAGTGGGGCACAGTTGGCATGAATGCATGATGGCCGGGTTTTCATATTTTTACCTCGCATCTGAAAGGCTGCCATCAGGCGTTCTGCTGTGCCAAAAAACTATGATCATGGGAATCGACAATTTTGGCTGTAAATATCGGGGCTCATCACTAAACTCTATGTGCAAGGTTTGAAAAAGCGTGGATGTCACATTCGCATTATACTGTGTTGCAGTGACATAGCCAGGAATTTTTCTTAGGAGGGGGGTAGAGGTGGCTGGGATGTCCATGACTTGGGGTGTGGAGGGGGTTCACAATGCATGTGTATATTTAAGGCTGGCTGGGTTTCATGGTGTGGCTGAAGCCCCAGAAGTGCCCCCTAACTACGCCACTGCTGTGTTGTGCAACATACACAAAATAGGATGCAAGTATAGGAGCTAAAATCAGTGGAGCTCCTATGGTGTGACGTTAGGTTTTAACTATACAGAGTATTTGCTAAGCAGTACCTTGATGCTTTATATGTAAAAAGCAAGCACAAAGTGTTTTTTACTTTATTTTATTTCATGTATTGACTCTTAAAGACCCCAACAGGGGCGTGTTACATAAGGGTTAATGACTACATTCAAAACATCATGCCGTGTACCAATAATCCACTTGGTGATACGCTACATCCGTGCTCTTATGTTGTCATTAAAGCACTAGTGGCCCAATTTTATAGGCACTAGAAATATATTTTGGGTATACCTGGGCACCCAAAGTTCTGTGGTAGATATCAACGTTACTGGATCGGCTCAGTTGACAAGATCCCCATTAGCCGCGCTTCGAAAAGCCGGCCCCTTTTGTTCGCGCGAGCGTTGTGGTGCGGTCGTTGCAGCCCGCCCGGTCTGCAAGGCCGGCCGAGCTATGGGCAAGCTCGGGAAGCTGGCTTTTTATTGCGAAATCCGTTGGTCGGCGGTGCGTCGCGGCCCTTAGGCACTTCTTTTTAATAAATGGACTCTGCAAGTAGACTCAGCTGCAGCCACATGATTGTAAATATGCAGGCTTTCGATTTCTTCGGTGTTTAGACGGTATAATGCAATGGATCGGAGCGTAGGTGCCCAGCTTTGGGTCAAGCTTCCGAGTGAGATTTTCTGCTCGTGTAATATTAAAGGAAAATGGGAATTATATTGTTAGTTCATGTCTCTGATATTCGTCTAGGACCAGCATCCACAAGCGGGGGCTCGCATGTGCTGGCAGCGCCTTATCTTCTCAATAAAAGCTCCCACATATTTGTCATAGGAAAACTAACAAAATATGTTTTCTACCTTTTATTTGTTGCCGCAACAAATCTTTGGCTAGGCCAATATTGTAGATGGATACTGTGCAGCATTTATTTTTTTCTCTATGAAAAAGTCTTGACCAGAATGCAAAACACCAAGGCTGAAAATACTTGTAGTTGGCGATCACAGGGGCCGTGCTTCCTTGTTTGCTACTGCGCTTGGTGTCTCTCGCGAAGAAGTGCATTCGCGTTACAACGAAGAAGCTTAGTAGTTGGGAAGCGAAGTTTTCACAGTGGTCTTTGCACCATAGCCTTCCTATGTCGCATTATCAGGTGCTCAGTGAGATAGCTAAAAATGTATTTATTTTGACTTGAAATTGATCGCAGAAGCGTCATGAGATCAACAAAACAACATTATAAATAATTTATTTTAAGCACAACTGCAACATTAAGAAAAGAGTAGTTAACATGAAGCGAATTTAAATTAATGTGCTCATATAAACACGTCATGCATGTTGCTGTATCAGGCACGGGAGCATGCCTATATGCTTACACAAATGAACTCGTCTCACACACACAGAGAGACTGTTGCTATTTGTACTGTTGCCACGAAGCTGTAGCAGGTACTGTAAAATAACGGCTTTAATATTTACTGCACATTCACACGTAAATCTCCAAAGTATACACACACGCATCCGCGCTGATCAGCTGATCAAAAGCGACGTCTTGAAACTTTTAGCCCTTAGTCACGTCTCTGAAATGGCATGCTCACGCAAGGGACCGAGGTTGTCACATATGTAAAGAACGCACTAGAGGAATAACTTGGCTGTTTTCACCTCCCCAGATGTTCTAGTAGTAGGCCTCGACATAGAAAAACAGCCTGCTTCCTTCAAATAACGAAGGCGTCCTCAAGTTTGCATTCTTTCCTAATGCAGCTGTGGAATGTATGCAGCTGTTTATGCTTGAACTTCCCGACACAAACAGAATACCAGAAGAGGGAAGTTCACGGTATTTCAGTCCGCAAATGACCAAAACACAATGATCCATGTGCTGGAAACCACAATAGATGCAGCCATTTCTCCGAGTTGCTTGCCTGGGTGCCGAATGTCGAAGACTGCCAAAACTATGAAGGCCCAGCAGGCGTGAATTCACCTCAAAAGTCCCAGGAAATGTTGTCTCAATCCGGACATTATCACACTGGCGGCAGTTGTTGGTAATACACCTTGTGAACCCGCACAAAAACAATCTGTTTCGCGGCGTATCCAAGGGTACCGAGGCCAGTCAGACTGAGCGGGTCAGGCGGGTTGCTACGCGAGCGGCCGACAGTGAGTGGCAGCACGTCACTTTTTCTCCGTGCTCAACAACTTAGCCAATCCAGTGACGTTGGTAGATGTCCCCTGTACATGCTCTCTGTGCATCATTCAGATTACTGGTGTAGCTATGTGCGTCTGGTTGAACCTTGTTGGGAGTGTCACCCCATGTAGCGCAAGTTGTCCTTGAACGTCTTGCTCACGCTTCTCGGGACGCCAACGGAAGACACGTGGTCTGGCATGACGCAGCTGCCCGACTACAAGGTTTGAGATTGCTTGACTCATACTCAACATGTGACAAGGTTGATGTTCAGAGGGGAAAATCGGATAGGTGCTATACTGCTCCGTTTCACCTTACGATGGACCGCAGCAGATGCTACGAGCCATCTCGGCCAATCCGGTGCCGCGAACACATCATGCGGTTACACGCCTTGTGTGTCTCTGTGCCCCCCTCGTAGGTCATGTGGTGCTCACACGGCATTGGAATGTCTTCGGCAGCTCGTAGCGTCTTCTGCGATTCATCGTAAGGTAAAACAGTGTAAAGAGTCTTGAAACTGTAGATAGCAGCTCAGGTTCATGCGAGGCAATCTCTTATCATATCAGCTGTTTGCCCTATTGGCATCTTGAAGGTGCCTCGCAAGAGCGGGCTAGCTTCATACAATGTGCATAATTTCATTTTAAATTTTTTTTTTATTATTAAAGACGGGTGTTTATTTAAAATATTGTACTTTTTATTCACAATAATATCTGTTTTTTGTATGCTGCTATGTACCAAGTGGTCAAAGCTGATGGTGTTCATGGTAGAAGCCTAGGACAGGTGACATAAAGTAATTGCTTATTTAAATGAGCACTGATAACAATTTTAAATCTTGTAATTTGTATTAAAACTGGACATAGTATGAGGAAGTGAGGGCATTTTTGAGACATGTAGACGAGCAGTTTCTTATGTATGAACAAAAATGCTTTTAAAATTTATGGTGGCGAGCAAATCAAAATGCTTTCACCCCATTCTCTTCATAATTTTTCTGAGTGACTGACTTTACGACATTGACCATCCCCGCACGGTCGGAGTTATCGTTGTTGAGTGCCCCCCCAGCAGCAGAGAACGCGAGAGGGTGCATGCTTCCACTGTGGCTATACGTGTTGTCAAAGCACTTCTCAAAGCTACAGGCTCATTGTGCCCCAGCTACCCTTTTTATCTCAGATTTCAGCTCTGTTGACGCAGCACTTTCCTTCCCCTTATTGTTAGGGGTGGCACTATATATACTTCCTGGGCCTGTTTGGCTCATTTTTATTGCTGTAGGCACCAAGTAGTGCTATCTGCATTTCTGCATGACGGTGAATGTCAAACCAAGCACCTCTGTTTTGTTGTCTGCCGTTACTAGTTCCGATCGGTGCTGCGTGAGGGTTTAGCTTATTTGATGGCGTGCGAGCCTATTTATTCTTGCACTTTCGTTTTGTATTTTGCGACATCATCTTGCCCAGTTAGCAGTGAGCTTCACTCCCTTTACTCCCACATGAAGCTCGCATCACGGAGCAGACAATAGGGAGTTTTGGAATACGTATGCAATTTTAGCGCACGCTAATGTTAAATTTAGCACTTGAGTTAGCGCATGCCACGCCAAAAAAGTTTTAGAATAGCGTTTCTCCGTCGCGATGCAAAGGTCCAAGCATCTCGCGCTTGCAACGCCACCAAGATGCAGTAACAATTTTTCACGCACGAAATGCTGTAACTTGGGAAAAAAAACTAGTTCTTCTTTTTAGTTCAGAGCAGCATTTTAGATTTGTTTAAATATGAGAATGCGACGGGAGCGGTCGACCAGTCGTGTCCGCTTGCATCGCCTCGGCAAGAGAGCACTCGTGTACTGACCTTCGCACACCGTACCTTCGCCAAGAAATGTTTGCGCGTTGCAAGTATCAAGTTGCCGGTGATCGTGGCCAAACCGAGTGCAATGTCGTTCCATAGTGAAAATCGCAGTCGCGAGGATGCCGCCAACGTTGCGCTCACAACGCCGCCAAAGCGGCCGCAACCATTGTCCTGGGAGCCGACATTTTTTAACAGTGCTCGTCTTGGCTTTAGCCAACTTCTCATCACGAATCCTCCTTGGAGGAGTGCAAAGACTCTCTGCATACGCACGCAATTTCCGAGAAATAGCGTACACTAAAATAGCACCCGCAAAGCGCAAAATGTGGTTAGCGTTTGGCGCATGTGCAGTGGCGACATTGGTATTCTTTGCGTACGCAAAGCTTTAGCATGCGCTATTCTAAAACTCCTTATTGTGCTATTTTCTTGGCAGTGGGGAAATTTGAAAGGAGTGCATAATGCTTGTGGACGGAGCTTCGCCCGATTTCCTAATCATAGTTCTTGCTGGCACCCAATGTGAAACTGCTCGCCGAGATGGCTCGGGATGCAATAAAGAATGTATGCTGTAGTACACAGCTTGTTTCGAATTTTATAGTAGCTGGGGAATTTGAGCACCATGTGGCTGCTGCTTGCTTGTTCCTTATAACAGGTTGAACCGCTGTTTAAGGCTGGAGTATAAAATTAGTAGACAAAATACTCCATATACTAAAGTGCCATCCGTGGATGAATAAAAAAGTTCTAGCAGTGGCAATAAATTGCAGGTAAGAAAAGTGTACCTCCTGGTTGAAGGTGTTGAAAACTTTGCATTATGAAACAATGATGCTTTGTTGTGCCTTTTTCTTATGCTGCTTTCTTGTTTTGTTTTGCTGATGCAGCCTTTTCCCATGTACCACCCGACCACAAGCTTTGCCCAGGTTGTGCCCAAGCTCAGTTGCAAAGGAAGAGACCTTCTCCAGGTTTGTAGGAGCTGAACTCATAAGCTTTTCTAGTGGAGTGAGACATGTGCACTTTTCCAAGATACAAATACAGTTAACACTTGGTAATTCAGATTTGAAGGAAACACCAAAATGCTTAAAAAAAACGCAAACTTCGAATTAAAAAAAGAAAAGCTCAAACGACAGATTTTTTATTACGTATTTATGATGTAAATTTGTTAACTTTGGCTCGTTTCGGACGCGGTCTCCATCCATCAGTGGAGCTCGGCATGGAAAGTGACTCGATGGTTCCTAGGCTTAACCATTCGCACGATTTCACTGTCTGAAGGCAGACCCGACAACGTGGCGTGTTTGTTGACGTTAGTGTATTCGATGAATACACTAAATTGCCCAGATCTTTGAGATCTGGGCAATTTCTCAAGCACAGCTTTGTTGCCCGTGCGCACCGCACGGCCACTCTGTTGGTCGCTTCCATAGACATGGTGCAAAGCAGTGGTTCTCAACCATTGATGCTTCTCAAGGGACCCCTTTTTGTGGATCGGAGCGGAGATGGATGGAGGACCCCAGTTCGTGGGAAAGGGAGGGAAAGCTATCGGTTACTTATGATAATGACTTAATAAATGGATATGACTAAGGGCTAGTGTGAAGTATACTTCTTTTATTGACATACACACGAGAGAAACTGCCCGTGAAAGCTGAAACGTTTCTTCTCGATCTCAAAAAAAGACAACTTTTATTGCCAGGTCTTTACTGATGAGGCAGGGTCTTTGCGGACCCCCAGAATGCCTTCGCGGACTCCCGAAAGGTCCGCGGACCCCCATTTGAGAACCACTGGTGCAAAGGATCGGCATCATGGTGCATGGTGCACACATAGTGCCATGCTTGGCTTGGCTGACTTGGCAACTTAACCGTGCTTGTTCGCTCTTTTCCCGACTGGTGCCAACAGTAGACAAGAGTGATGAAGTGTTCATGGTTGTATTTTCATTCTGATTGACATAATTACAAAGCTTTGTTATACTCCCAAAGTGACTAGACTTCTGGAGTGCACAAGAAAAGAATTCAAATTAATCATACCCAGAGAAAAACTCTCAAATTACTGCCCATTTCTTTTTGATAGACTTGTACCGTAAAATCCCGTAAGGACGCCCACCCAAAATGAAGAGATAAATGGTGAAAAACATGGGGTGGGCTATCTTTGGGAATGCCACAGCAAACCTTTATCAAAAATTAATGATAAGCGCCAGGGCACCCACTACAAACCACGTGACGCGGGAACTGATATCGCGGACACGGCAAATTCGCGTTTCACGATGCGATAAACACGCGGGAATTCGCTACAAACTCCTGTGTCACGGGAAAGGATACCGCAAGTGGCCGACACAGCAGATTCGCCTTTCACGGTGCGAAGGACTCGCGGAAACCCTCCGAGAACTCGCATCTCACGGGAACCGATACCGCAGATCGCGGACGAGAACCCACAACAATCTTGACTGTCACGGAAACCGATATCCCTCGCGCAGATCGCGGACAAAAACGCGGGAATACGCTACAAACTCGCATGTCGCGGGAACAAATACCGAGGGTCGCGGAAGCAACAGAAACGCATTCCACGATGCAATATACACGTGGGAACAACTCGCGCGTGTTACTTACAGCCAAACATCGATATCGCGCGCACATCGCGGACGATATCGGTTCCCGTGATCGCAAAACTTGGGAATCCGCGAATCCGCTACGAGCTCGGGAACGGATACCGCAAATCGCAAACACAGCAGATTCGCATTTCACGATGCAATATACACGCGGGAACAACTCGCGCATTACGCGAGCCGATATCGTGCGCAAATCGCAGACAAAAACGCAGGAACGCGCTATGAACTCGCTCTTCGGGCGGTACCATCGATCGCGCCGTTGATGCACGATTCCCGTCGGACATCGCTTGACGTCCAACGGGAATCGGGGGTGGGCGATGTTTCGGAATTTTTATTTTAAAGATATTTAGTCAGAAAAACGGGATGGGCGATCTCTCGGGGAGGGCGCCCTTACGGGATTTTACGGTATGTATAATTGCTTGGACTGCACCCATGCTCCGAACAAACCTAAAATTCGAATAAAGCAATTTACGAGTATACCAGAGTCGACCGTAACAGCAAATGAATGCAAACTGTCACATGGTGTCACTCTGTTTTTTTTTGTTTTTTTCAAATCAAGATCTGCTTTTTTCGCTTTTCTAAAGTTGTAGCGTCTAAACTCCATTTTAGTTTCTTACAAGAAGTCGCATTTCATATAACCATGAAGTTCTGAATGTACGCTGACACCCGAAAGTTCCGCCAGCCAGCTTTCACAGCAAGATATCTATTTTAATAAAAAGACCAACACGTCGCCCACTCCCAACAAAGATTGCGTCTTGTTTAATGCTCTAGGAAACCCGGTGTAGGAGCCCACAACAAGTGGTTGCAACACGGAGCTCGAGCAGCGAGCTCCGGCCCGCGGGTCAGTCGCGTGTCACGCGAGAGAGATATAAACGCGCGGCCAGTCCGTGCCAGACCACCAAAGCATTCGGTCGTTCTTTCTCCACACCCGGGATAGTCCCTCCGTGAAAAACTCCGATGACTTGATTTCAAACAAAGGATAAGATTTTTGTATAAACCCCACCTGATGAGGTTGAAGGAGATAATGGCAGCAACCTTGGCTTTTTGTTTCCTGAAGTCAAATCCGCTGAGAAACACGAGATCAAAGGCCCCATGTCACAGTCCAATATGCCTGATATAACAACTGGGTAGAAAAAAGAAAGTGGGTCAGGCAAACAATCTTTGAACAACCAGTAGACACTGTCATTCCTCTAACTGGCACACAATGGTCCAGGCACGCGATTTGACTCCTGATAACATCGCCGAGGAAGACGAGCATAAGGAATGGCTACCCCATCTTATATAAGATAGGAGTAGTCCAGTGGCACAGAAATAATGGAGAAAACACAAGTAAGATGACGAGGTATTTGGAACTTGAAAGAAACATGTTCATCAATGGAACAACAGTTACCACTTGCTATTCCTGCACTTCTCTGGCGAGAACAAGTTCAAGAAAGCAATGAACAGTGGACGTCCAGCATTCAGCGAGGAGCCTGACGGCGTTGACGGACGTTTCGGACACAGAGCGGACAGCTGGGAGAGCCTTGTGTAACTCCATCTTTCAAAAGCATGCACGGCAGTCGGGGATTCAAATGAACCTGGGGAACTTTTCAGCATCTAACTGTCGCATGACCCGCCGAAGAAAGCACTGGATCGTGTCGATTTGGGTCGAAACAAATAAAAGCCAGAAGTTACCAGTTGACTGCATTGAGGCCATTTCCATGTTCAGGAAGGCTGTGGGAACGCTGTGCTTAGAGCACGACTGTTCTATCTTCAGCATTGCGAATGTGAATCATACTATGGTACACGTAGACTCGCTGACCGAGCACACAAAGAACATATGAACATTGTTGAAGAACCAAGTATTCCTTCTATGAACACGGGCCATGCTCGTCTCCGAATTGGCGGTCACTCACTGCACAACCGCTTCTGGCATCAGGCTGCCATGTTGCTTTCGCATAGTTATGCTATGCGAGAGTAAACTTTGCGGCTGCTTTGGTCGCGTTTCAAATCTCTTATCTCACATGCCCCTCATTGCTTTATCTGCATTTGCTGTTTCATCATAGCTTCACATTTTACTGTACACTATGGCTACGGCAACTACCTTCATCAGTTGCAGCGAAAAGAGTGAGAAGTTTCCTCAAGACGCGAACAACTGAACAATGTGGCAATCTGCTCACAAATATATTAGTACAGGAGGGTGCAGCTGCCCCCTTGCAACTTTCGTTGTCAGCGTTCTCCGGGTGTGAGTGGTTAAAGTTGGATGCACTCTCACTTCAGGCACGCCAGCCGTTTCGCTTTTTCCATCAAAGTTACGCTACATTATTTTTCTCTGACTGCAATCGTTCTGCGTGTGGTCTTTATTGAAAGAGAATTTCGCTGACTTCCAGTCGGTCGTGCAAATGACACACTCTAACAATGAATGGATGACTACACCAGTCTTCCTGGAATAGGTGCAAAGGGTATAGAGGCCAGACAAGGACATTGTAAGATGGCTGTTGATCCTCTATCAAGTGTGCATTCAGGAGAAAGAGGCAGCACAAACACTCGGCGAAAAAGTCGGCAAAATCGCTGACCGCTGTGATTGGCTGGCGTCGAGGTCAAACGTGGCGCTGGTTAATTGCGGCTGTCGGCAATCCTCCTTAAGTTTCTCACCAGAGTGTTCAACTTAGAGCCCCTTGGGGCTGCAGCTCCATAGTTCAGCCGGCAGACATCTGCTGAATGAAGCCTTTCAGCAACACTCTGTGGAGCCGCTGGACCTCCTTTTTTTGAGACCCTCTGACACTCAATGGGAACCCCAAAGAAGACGTTGCACAAGGATGTCTTTAATTTCGGATCCGAGTTTTGGGCTTCTCTGTCCAAAGACACTGTGTGGCCCTTTGTAAAACGGTGTGGGACCACAACGGACCTTGACGGCTTCAAAGAAGGGGAGCTGCACCAGCGTCACAATGTCAGTCAACGGCGGACCAGCGATAAGACACGAAGCTCTCAAGAGCTTGAAAGCTTGATCGACAAAGCGCTGAATCTAACCTTCAGCAGTGATAATGACGTTTCCTACAGTGGTTTCCATGATGGTGACGACGAGTGAGACAGTAAGCTTATTCATACCTAAAGTGGATCCATTCTTTTGTAGTTTTACAATTGAAAGCCAGAAATACCGCCCATCCCATATTTTGTACTGGACATCTCTTCACTTCAGGTGGGCATGCTTTTGGACGACAAGCGGCGGAACTCCAGGAAATTAAAGTGGGTCTGTGTAAAAGCTACAGGTAGTGGCAGATTCAGAGGGGGCCTGGATGTCCTGACCCCCCTCTTGAATTTTCCACGTGTAAATATTTAGGGCTGTGAAGTGGGAGGGCGGTTCTCAAACATATGATACGCTGACACCCCACTCTAGAAATACCCACATCCACCCCTGGCTACAGGTGCACACCGCAGTCCCACAGGCTTCGCCCGAATATGTGTCTGGTATCACCTGCTCACCGAGTGCAAATTTGGTCACTATACGGTTGCTTTGTTTACGACCGGTGTGCGGAGCTCTTCTCGCAGCATCTTGACTCCCTGGGTTCAAACCCTATGCACGTAATATTGGTACTTTATTAACGCGTTCTTGGAAATTTGTTTCGTTGCTGGCCCGGGTTATTGCCACAAGGAATCGGTTAGTCTGGCTTGGGGGTGGAGAGACATGGGTTTCTTGGTAACACTCTCCAAACCACATTCTGGAAACATGCGTGTCAGTATCTTGCAATTTAATATTATTTCATAAGTTTTCTCATTTGGCAGCATTTACTTTGCTCTATTATATTATTTTATTCTTTGCAAATGTCTGAGCAATTTGGTGGTCTGCCAGTGAGGTCACAGGTGCTTGCAGAAGTGCTGGATGTCTGAGAGCTCCTGAATGAGCGACACCCACTGATGACATTAAATCATCCATCGTCAAAGAACATAGAGAGAAACCTTTGCTTCTTTTTCTCGGACAAGTTGTGCAGATGTACAGTTGCGGACGATATGAAAAACCCCAGGCAAACGTGTGGCTTACAAGGCCTGCTGCACTATCTATCGGAAGAAATGCTTGACCATATGGAGGCTTCAGCTGCCATTCAGGTTCCCCTCTCCCTTTACAGCTGTTGCTGAGTTAATGTTGATATCGCTTGAATATAGATGTGTTCCGTGACAAAAGGCAAAATCAAGCTAGGGTGGCTGAATCCAATGATTTTGCAGAAGGCATGCTGCTTTCATGTCTATGTGAATAGAAGCCATGGCTGAATGATAATAAGGTCTGTCTTTATTTCACCACAAATACTATTATAAAGGACTCAACTGTTTGTCAATGGGGTGACACTGACAAAGCCCCCACAGAGAACCAGGCACAACATACAAGAGTCTCAGACATAACTCTGCTTTTCCAAGAGATAACCTGAGGGCCTCAGAGCTGCTGCAGCCAGCAGCTGTGAAGGCAATGCTATATCATCTGTTGACTAAGGCAATGATCAACAAAACTGAGTTGGAAGGCTGAATGTGATTGCTGCAACCGTGGGGAAGGGAGATACCAGGACACAGATTTGAGCCTGTCAAACCCAGCAAATATTTTAATCTCTATCACTGAACCACACAAAGAGGAGACACCAAGGCAAGCTGACACGGACGGAGCCTGAGTGTAACATATGAAATAATTGGCTGCCGCATCTTTACTCATTAACGCCATCCACTCTTGCTACGGATGCCATTCTTTTTTTTGTTTTACTTTAACTCATATTCATTAGAAGGTTTCAGGACAGACCGCATAGCAGGTATTCAGTACACTTCATAATACCTCACCTCTCCTGTCCCCAGAAGAATAACGTTTTTTTAGTGACCGACCTTTGGGAATGGCAGGTCGAATAGCCCGCAATGCAGACACCATTTCATCACACGCGCATATAAACAGAAACAACCAAATGCAGAACACCTCAAACGAACAATGAGTAAACGTAACGAAAGCAGATGAGGTAATGGCTTCAGATGAACGACGACGCAACATCAAAGCTGGATCAGAATACCCAGAGTACAATAAGCCCCTCAAAAATTTGGCGTCGCCTGTTTTGAGAAGACTGTTGTTGCCCCGCTTTGCTGAAAATAATGTCGAAGTACTGGCGAGCGAGCACCCACAACCAGCAGTGAGATGCACTGATACACCAACCAGAGATGTCAACGGTTCCTGGCGTTAACGGCAAACAAACAGGCACCTTGTCATAAAAATTCCTGGATAAAGATGTTTGCATTGCTGTAATAATGGCATTGTTAAGGATGATAATCAAGAAGAACAGGCTGTTCCGCCGACAGAGCACAATAATTAACCAACCATCCAGCGAAATAATGCACCATTGAACGCTGTTACTTTCAGCTACTTTTTTTGTTTAACTGGCGGCACAGAGAAACGGCACACTTTCCACCACCTGAGATGAATAAAATTCATCCTGACCAAAGGAAAAATGAGATCTTTCATCAGTTGAAGGCTTCAGAACCCACAATATCGCCGCCCAGCGTTCCGGTAATGTCTTCGGTAATGCCACTGCTTCAGGTTATAACGACTTCTCCGCCAATTTACCTTCCTGACCTTCTGGCAAACCATCTTTTGCCCACGGTCGTTACTGTTCCTGCGTGAGCGTTGGTCGTCAAGACCGGGCGGCATCATTATCGAGACCGTAGCCTGAACAGTTGGCGGTCACCATTTCGACTTTCGCCTGAAAGAACAAACGCCGAGAATGAATAATGATAATTGTTGATTTGGACTCGCTGACTTCGTGAGAGCTGGTGCAGGCTCATCATAATAAATCACCGGAGTAACATAACTTAGGTGTTCAGTTTGAAGAGAAACTCAATGTTGTTCGTTAACTTACCTACGTTAACTGACTCATTTAGCAATAAAAACAAAAAACTGAAAGGCGCAATAGAAACGGTTGTCCGTCTTTATCCAGACAGACAGACCAATGCCCGCAATTATTTGGTCTGTTCATAAAGAGCAATCATCTCGCCTTTTGCGAGAACAAGAGGTTAATTGCGCTCAAACCACCAACGAGAAGGATCTGACAGAAGCGCAGAAATAAATTGATATACTTACCTTACTTTCATGGTCAGCAGACGCACTTTCAGAAACCTGGACCAGAATCAAACATCCGAGGTCACGCGACGGTTGCGCAGCATCCATACCGGCGAGATTCATCATTTGTTTTTTGGCATTCTGTTTGATTTCGGTTTGCTGTACTGCCAACTCGACCAAATAATGAATTAAGGTTACCATCTCCATTGTTTTTTGAGTGAGTCTGTGACGGTTAACAACGTTCTTTTGTACATAAAAAGAGAATGACGATATCACTTTTTCTGATAAGCGATTATACCAGTATTCGTTACCGGTTAATCAAGATATCTTTTCGCCTGTACAACGTTTTGGCATTTGACGGGAACTCCAGATGCGCATACCAGATCAATATCCGGCGAAAAACAGGTTTTGTAAATTTCAAAACTGAGTAACAAAATCGCGACGTTGAATGCAGCGCGATAAATAAAATTTACCCAGCAGAACTCACCACGGAAGTCCAGACAGGCACGCTGTTTCAGGGTTCTCCTGATAGCCAACAGGTGCCCTGAATCAGGCAAGATTAAAAATGTTTGTTTATCTCGCCGACAATAAAAACAATCATCTTTCAACGGCTCTTTCGAGCGTACGCCTCGAGGCGGCGTTTGGAATAACGCTTTCAATAACAGGGATCTTTGCACTTTTTCCAGATATCGTGCGCTGGTAAACAATGCCAGACAGTGCTGGGTGCTGCATAACCTGTTCCATCCAGCAGGTAAACAGCGATCAGGTATTCGAATCAACTGTACCGGTTTCGACCACGCGCATGACTTTATAAAGCGTTCCAGATGCGCATTTTTTTCGTGTTCAAAGAACAACCACCGAGAAAAATAAAGAAACAGCACGAACGCATGGTGCTGACGCCAACCACCTGCAGCATTGCCGCCGCACGCATATGCGATATGCGCGTTATCGCGACGCCAACTGCCGCCAACGAACGAGCAGACGACGCCGAGAGCCATCGTGTTTAGCAGACAAGGAACTGCAGTTCCTTGTTGTTACCGCGCCTGTTTTTGTTTCTGTGACTGTCGCCGCCTGCGGAACGCGAGCCGCTTTTGAGTCGAAAGGATCGTCTGCTAAAGTGCCGGCTCTCAGCGCCGTATGCTCGTTCGTTGGCGTAAGGCCCGTTGGCGGCGTTCGTTGCGCCATCTCTTGTCTCCCGTGCGAAACGGCGCCGTGTTGTTTGCAGACCGGTGGCGTCGCTGCGTTTCCATAGGAGCTAAGCCTTTTTCTTTCTTTACTTTTTCCTCAGGTAAATTCGTTCTTTGCAAATTTTACGAAAAAAATGCACCATCTGTGGGCAACGCTGCACAAAATCGTAGCGCGATAGGTTAAGAAATCGAATTTTCCGGTCGATTTAAAGAGCCTGCCGTCTCCTTGTTTCACCCGGTATATTAGAGTCTCCCCCGAAATTGAACTTCATTTTGAAATAATAAAGTTCTGCAGCAGTGTTTCCGAGATTCTTTATTTTTAATGAATTTTGCATACCTTAAAGTTCCGAACGAACGCCCACCCAAACTGAAGAAGTAAATAGTGAAAAACATGGGGTGGCCTATCTTTGGGGATGCGACAGCAAAACTTTATCAAAAATTAATGATAAACATCGGGGCACCCGCTACAGGCCATGTGACACGGGAACTTGTACTCCAGATCGCGGACAACGCAAATTTGCGTTTCACGATGCAGTAAACACGAAAAAGGGTACCGCAGGTTGCGGACGCAGCAGATTCGCGTTTTACCGTGCGAGAGACCCGCGGAAACCCGCCGAGAAATCTCATCTCACGGGAACGAATACCGCAAACTCAAGCTTCATGGTGCAATAAACACGCGGGAATTCGCTACAAACTTCCCTGTCACGGGAACCGATATCACGCTCGCAGATGGCGGACAAAAAGCGGGAACCTGCTACAAACTCGTATGTCACGGGAACGAATAGCGCAGATCGCGGACGCAGCAGAATTGTATTTCACGATGCAATATACATGCGGGAACAACTCACGTGTTACGGGGCCGATATCGCGCGCAGACGCGGACAAAAACGCGGGAACTCGCTATGAACTCGCTTATCAGATGTACCGGCAGATAGCGCGGCAGATGCGATTCCCGTCGGACATCGCGTGACGTCCGACGGGAATCGGGTGGTGGGCGATGTTTCGAAATTTTTATGTTAGGTAGTTAGCCAGAAATACGGGATGGGCGATCTTCGGGGGCGGGCGTTCTTTCAGAACTTTACGGTACCTTAGTCTATGATTCGTTGTAATCCCCTTCGATGTTGAGGGATTTGACATATCATGGCATAGATGTTTGGGCACCCTCCTGATAGAAGTTCGGTGGCCAAGTCTCGAGTCAAGATCTTTGGCAATAGACCCCTTTCGAAATACAGACCCATCTGATGGCAGCTGTGGAATCCCTGCACAATGGCGGACTGAAACAGCAACGTGACGGCACACTTTATGCGTTTGTTTGGAGCAGAAGGAAAAACACACCCACAAAAACAAACAAAGGTGATGATCGCAGTGACGTTGCATTTTTCGACGCTGTTTGATTGGATCGTCGGCTCAAAGTTGGCCGCGCTCTGACGTTCACTATATTATGGAATGACTTGCACGTTCCACGATGAATGTTGTTCCGCCATTGTGCAGGGGTTCCGACCTTCTAATAATCGATACGTGAATTTCGAAAAGGGGTCTATTGCACCGTGAAGACAGTTTGGACTGCTGAGGTGTTCTAACGCGATGGCACTGAAGTCGATTCTGAGATCGTCCTTTTGTGGTGACAACTCAATTTAGACGCTCTAAGCATTCCAACAAACCCGAAATCACAATCGTGTGTAGCTTATTTCCTCGTTAAAAGCGTGTTCAAAGATCGCGACACATTCTTTTTGGGAAGAATTTTCTTCCGAGTGAAGTGGTCGAGGAAGGGCGCTTGTCGTCGAGTTGCAAGTGATGGCCTCGCCTCGCGGAAAAAAAGAGGAGTCTCATCCGAATGCGTACCTATCAGACTCTCTTTGAAACGAGTTTTAATAAAATCATTCAGAATCTGCGCGTATTGTAGGGCTTGTAGGGCGTCCACACATTGTAGTCCGCGAACAAAAAAGAGTCCACGTTTTTTTTCCTGCCCTGAGATGAATAAGCGGTTTTGTATTACAGGACTTGGTATGTGTGGAACTAACACATTCGAAACAATATAAGATAAAAAACTACCTTTTTCAAAAATTACTTTTTCAAAAATGACCCTTAAAGGAGCTGGTGTCGCAGAAAATCCGGCGTCGGCTAGACCGGAAAACCCTGATTGGTTGATAGGGTCATGACGTCACAGCCACGTGTGACATCACATGTGGCTATGACGTCGTGACCCTATCGGCCCGCTAAATTTGGCAGAAACTGGCTGGAAAATTTAGCGGGTAGATAGGGTCATAACGTCATAGTTACGTGTGACGTCACACGTGACGTCATGCCACATGACTCGCGCTAAAATTTCAAACCCAGAATGCTGACGTGGTGTCACGTGTCCGTGATGTCACGTGACACATGACGTTGTGTGACGTCACGGTGGTACCACGTGTCTGTGTAACGCCACATCACACATGACGCTACCCACTAGGCCACGCACACGCTTGCACGGCTTGCGAACAAACGTTTGCAAACAGAGCCCACTAACGCTACTGTGTTCCATTCTTAAAGGGCCCATGAAACGAATTTCGGGCTGGAATAAATCAATTTATATTGGGATTTTACTAATCGCGCATCGTTCAGTAGGCCAAAAGAAAAAAGGCAAAAAGTCAAAAGCCTGACTTTCGGTACGAAAATTTGAAAACACAGCGAACTATTTCGTACCTCCTTCCCTTCGTAAGCTCTCTGCCTTTTCACTGTGATACATCCGCGGACCCCGCAGCTTGTCACCGGGCCCCCGCAGCGCGTCACCAGGCCCAAACGCACGTCACACGGCACCGGACCTCACTTAATCCCTTCACCCCTAAGCTGATATTGTGGTGGAACCTACGCGCTTGCCCGACCAATCAGCCGCCTCTCTTTCATCACCTGCCCTGATTCTCTGCGCGTGGGTATGCGCGTGAAAGCGTGATCACGTGGAAAAAGTGTGGCTGGCCCAGTGAGCACGTAGCTTCCACAGCACTGTCAGCTTCGGGGTGAACGGGGTGGAGAAAGCAACTTTTGTCTGAATTTTGAGCGACGGGCTAATCTTCTAGGGGGAGAATGGCTGTGCCTGGGTACACAAACGAGATTACGAGCGAGAGGGGACTCCTCCCTTTCCGTCCTCTTGAGCTGTTTGGTAGAATGCGTGATTTATGAGTTGAGGGGGAAAGCTAAACAGGAAAAAGTTGGAAAAGCATTTCATGACTCATTCAAAGGCGAAGCTTAAAAGGGCCCTGCAAGGACCTTTTTACTGGTTTTTAATTTGCACCGAACCTGAGCGCACTGAACGTAGTAACTCGATGAAACTTTTGTCGAATTTCTCTTTATTTGAAAAGTTGTAGGCAAATTAATATTACAAAAACAAGCGAAAAATAACCTTCATGACGTCCTTGGTCGCTTGAGTGGCTGTGTCGCAATCCGTGTCGACGGTTCGAGAGGGCGCCACTAAAGCATGTTCTGGATAGGCTGTATGAAGCGGGCAGCCAAAGTGGCTCGCATTGCATTTGCTGCGCGATTAAACACTAGTTCAACATGACATTTCATTGGCCACAAACGACAGCAAACACAAGGAAAAGCTCAGTTCAGAACGGAAGCCACTTCGCGCTGCCATACCGCCCGGAGGGCCAAACCGCAAGCCAAAGCTGCTCGCCGAAGACCTTCGGAACGCACGGAACCGGTAAGATCCTTGACTGCAGCGCCGCCGCGTATATCCGGGACCTCTCTACGCTCGCTGCTCGTCGGTGCCTGATCCCACTACACCTTTCTAGTATGCGCCGCCTTTTCCACCGCTTGGTGGGGGTATGTCGACAGGGAATTTCTTGTTTCCGTACTTTATAAACTGCATTTGTTTCTTTTCTGATCTAAAATACTGAACAAAAACTACTTTTATAAATAACTGAAACGGCTTGCGCCGTTTATATTTTGTATTTCGACTAAAAAGAAGCTTTTAGCGGCTCTGACCAGTAATAAGCCCAGGACCAAAGACGTCACATTTCGCGCGCTTTCGGCACCGCGGGTCGCCTCGTAGGTGGAGGAGGTTTCCGCGTCGTCCGGTTAAAATATGACACACTGATATTTAGTTACCCTCTACGTGCCCGCTGGCTTGCCTGAACCCCAAGAGACTTGGAAACTGCAAAAAAGGTAGACGCTTAAATATGATTGCAGGCCCCCTTCAAGCGTCCTCCAAGTTTTTTGTAAAATTTTTTTTATTCCCCCGAAGGAGTAAAAAATTTCTCCGGCAAATTATTGATGGTCATCTATTTTTTATAACATTTTTACAATGCACTAAATATCCACCCCTGAGTATGTCTATGAAATATTTCATCAACATAATCATCTGTCGAGAAAATGACTTTGTAAGTTTACGCGTACACTTGTGAATCACTGGCTGCCGCACTTGGCAACAGCGAGCGGTGGCGGTGCTGCATGACGGAGACGGAGTTCGAAAGTGTAGCAGAAGCCGAGGGAGCAGCTTCACATGCCGGAGTTGCGAGAAGGTCGGGGATGGTTTTAGAAAAATAGGAGGGGGGGGGGGATGGGCGGCTACGGTCGAAGAGTTGAAGCGGTAGATACGGGTAGAGCGGGAGAAGCGAATTCAGCTCGAGGCGTAGGTCGGAGATCGGTTTAACAGGGCCGAAGCGGATGTGGTGGAGGTCACCAGGGAATGGGAGAGCAAGGTAGAGAGCGTGGCGGAAGAGCTTAGGCAAGAAAGGGAACAGCGAGCCGAGCTTGAGCGACAGGTAGAGGAGCCTAGAGAGGGGGAAGAGTGGAAGGCGGAGTAGAAGGAGCATAAGAAGTTAGAGGATGTGGTTCAGCAACTGACAGGAGTAGTTAATAAGGAAAAGGAGGAGGTAGCAAAGAAGATGGCGTTAGGGGCGGCAGACCCAGGGGGACAGTCCATTCGTGACAAGGTGGTTGTCAATTTAAGAAAGGAGGCTACAGAGCTACAGAGTCACAGCTACAGAGTCAAACGACCAAGCAAGTAGCGGGGTGTGTTTGGCGTTCGTATTGATAGATGGCGTCAGGAGCAGCGTCCGAAGGTGCAGCCGACCAGCGAAAGAAAGCAAGCGACACGCTGACGAAATCCGTTGGCAGCAAAAGCGCCGCTATGCAGACGCGTTTTTTTAACTTTAAGTTTTGCTTCCATTGTCCGCATTTATTTTTTACTCGAAGGTACATTTCAAAAAGATTATATTCATTTTAATGAACCACGGTGGTTGCGAGAAGTCGCGAAAAGGAGGTAGCGTCATCTATCAATACGAACGCCAAACAGACCCCGCTACTGGACCCCTGTCGTCTGCGTTGCTGCCCGCCGTAGCCCTGGCAAGTTTCTTGGCCTTATTTTTTTACAGAAAGAGAGCTACGCTTTGTAATTTTACCAGAAAAAACCGACCTGTGAAATACACCTTTGACGAAAAGATTAGATTGCTACGTGCAGGCGTCGATTTTTACGGTCCATTTTAGATCGAGCCTGGTGACGAACATATATATATATATATATATATATATATATATATATATATATATATATATATATATATATATATATATATATATATATATATATATATATATCAACAAGCTTGAGTGAACTTAGAGCGGTAAACCAGCGGCCAAAAATGGCACCCCCCGGCTGCCGCCATCTTGAACGTTTGCCACATTATTGATCACGTGACTTTAAGATGGCTGCGCGCATAGGTGCGCCAGATCAGATTGGCCAGATTACGGTAAGCACGGACGCGTTCCAAAATTTATTTGATCTCACTCTAGGGCAAATATTTTGTACCTTGGCGTTCGAAAACCTACCCGCGTCCAGTTACTCTATCAGTCTTGTCATGTGACATGACCCACCGGCGTAACTCGGAGCCATTCGAGTAAGATTGGAACGCAATCCCAGAGGGCCCCCTGCTTACCGTGATCTGACCAATCTGATCTGGCCTACCTCTGGGCGCAGCCATCTTGACGTCACGTGATCACTAATGTGCAAACAGGCAAGATGGCGGCAGCCGGGGGGTGCCATTTCCGCTGCAGGCTTTGGGTTGCGGTTTACCCGGTTTACCGCTCTAAGGTGATACTCAAGCTCGTTGATATATATATATATATATATATATATATATATATATATATATATATATATATATATATATATATATATATATATATATATATATATATATATACAGGGTGAAACAAGGAGACGGCAGGCTCTTTAAATCGACCGGAAAATTCGGTTTCTTAACCTATCGCGCTACGACTTTCGTGCAGCGTTGCCCACAGATGGTGCATTTTTTTTTGTAAAATTTGCAAAGAGCGAACTTACCTGAGGAAAAAGTAAAGAAAGAAAAAGGCTTAGCTCCTATGGAAACGCAGCGACGCCACCGGTCTGCAAACAACACGGCGCCGTTTCGCACGGGAGACAAGAGATGGCGCAAGCGGTCGCGACGCCAACTGCCGCCAACGAACGAGCAGACGACGCCGAGAGCCGGCGTTTAGCAGACAAGGAACTGCAGTTCCTTGTTGTACCGCGCCTGTTTTGTTTCTGCGACTCTCGCCGCCTGCGGAACGCGAGCCGCTTTTGAGTCGAAAGGATTGTCTGCTAAAGTGCCGGCTTTCGGCGCCGTACTACAGTGGCTTAAAGGGGGTAGTGTAACGAAGGAAACCGGAGAAGCGGCACAGCGTTGGAAGACGGCCGCGGGTGGCGCTGGCGCTTGCAGCACCGTCGTTCCGGCTATGGCTCCGGCTTGGCCGCTTGGCCAGCTTGGCTCCGGCCAGCTCCGGCCGATTCGCAGCAGTCGACTTCACTGTCGTCTGCTAGTTTCACATTTTTATTCACCTACGAACACAAATCATGTCGTGGGAAGTTCACTGGAAACAAATAATTGTTTGTGAGGTATTTATATTAGTTATGAAGTGTGTTAGGGTGCCTCTATCTGCCGGCCGGTGGAGGCCCCCGAACGGTGCTGCGGATCGAAGCGCCACCTACACCGTCTTCCAAGGAGCGGCCGTTCCCGATGCAAGGTGGAGGCTACGCGGTAACTACACTACCCCCTTTAAGCCACTGTAGCCGTACGTATGCTCGTTCGTTGGCGGCGTTCGTTGCGCCATCTCTTGTCTCCCGTGCGAAACGGCGCCGTGTTGTTTGAAGACCGGTGGCGTCGCTGCGTTTCCATAGGAGCTAAGCCTTTTTCTTTCTTTACTTTTTCCTCAGGTAAGTTCGTTCTTTGCAAATTTTCAACAAAAAAATGCACCATCTGTGGGCAACGCTGCACAAAGTCGTAGCGCGATAGGTTAAGAAACCGAATTTTCCGGTCGATTTAAAGGGATACTTCAACGAAATTTGAAATATTCCCGTCGTGTTCAAAAATAGGTTGAATATGATCCACAATATCCGTAAATGACAATCGCCCGTTTGTATTTTGATCCTGGTGGCTGTATTTTTCGTTATAAACGGCCACACTCTGGCAAGCGCTCGGAGAAGGCCCAGCGCAATCGTGACGTAAATCGTCTCAAACGAGCAAAGCTACGGCGAGGCTGACGTCGAGAGGATGGCCTAGTCGGTCCAGCCACCGAAGCGGCTGCTTTTGTACGAATTTTGAGTGACGGGTTAATCTTCTATAATCTTGTAGGGGGACAATAGCGACTTCTGCGACACACAAAAAGGATTCTCGGAAAGAGGGGAGTTCCTCCTTCCACCCTTCTCTCGTCGTGGCCGGAGGCGAGACGATTTCCGTCACTAGCTCTCAAGGTTCCTAGACGAGCATTACAAACGAGGCGTTAGCGACATCCACCAGGTGCTCTTTGCTAATCGTTTAATTCGTTTTAAAATTCCTTTTCGAGACTTTTTTAACAAGATATTGGTATGTTCCATGTGATACTGCTCTTTTGGACACATATAGACCAAAAAATGAGCGCCGAAATTTCGTTGTATGTATCCTTTAAAGGGGAACTCCGCCGATATTTCGGTAGGCTTCGATTCGGCTGGAAATTTGCAGACCACATCAAAAACCCTTTCTCAACTGATAGCCAAAATATTGTACTCAAAATAAAATTTTTCCGTGAAGTTATTGAATTTTCAAATTACGCCGGCCGCGAGGTTTCCAGGTGGCGACTCTCTACTGGCAACACTGAAAAATCCCTACTTTTCCCTGCCCGCGTACGTCACGGGTGGGCAGGAGGACGAGCGACTCCGGCAGCCGCGAAGTGGCTTTCCGGGCGCCAGCGATTGAGATTATTTTTTCGCTAGCTTCAAGGTGGAAAGTTCCTTTGCAATATGGGTAGCAATTTGTGCTCCGCGATGGAGTGTAGAAACAGTGCCGGGAAAAAGCTTCTTTTTTTACCCTTGTTTTCATGGGAGAAAAAAAAAAAAAAGCGTTCCCCGGAAGCAATGGAGGCCAGCCACGTCAAGGTGCTCTTGCGCGAGCTGTGTGCCGAGAGAGCTAGTGTCACGTGAAACACTTTCACTTATGCTCGGAATACTTCATAGCCGCGTGCTGCGAGTTGAGTATCCTTCAGCAGCTGGAATAGTTTCAGAGTGGCAAGCGCAAACTCAAGCCGGCTGTGACCACCACGAAATCCGTCCAAAGAAGGGCGCTAATAATGTCGAGAAAAATAGTACACAATATAGCACTATAGACCTTTTCTGTGCACTCTCGTCCCCAACCACCTAATAGGCGTATCCGGTATGGGCGACGAGAAAATAATCCAACGTTTCAACCTGCAAATAGTAAAAAAATAAAAGGGAGGCAAAACGAGAAAGTGTGACGGTAACGCTTATATCCTAAATGCCTTCTATTGGCGTGGCAAAAGGCAAAACAATGTTTTCGCCCATACTGGAAGTGACGTCAATTCAAGATGGCGGCGCACTTGCAGAAAGGGTCTATAGTCGACATTTTGGACAGTCATATTTGTTATTCACAATAGGTTGAATGATTTTTTTTTTTATATAAACACTATGTTTGTTTTAGACGTTGAATCTAGCTCGGGCTACTCTCGGAGTTACACTCACTCGGCCGATATGTTGAAGACGAGAAGTGAAACGTCTAAACAAAGTTCAAGTCTAATTAGACATGACTTTCGACATACTGCTATTCCTGTCTGCTATTGCGGAGGTTTATGAAGCAGGTGTCGAGCTCCATTAATATACGATAGAGCCTTTGCCTGGTTTGTCAAATGGTTGGCGTGCAATATTCTCTGCAGAAGAAGTGATGATCTATTGCGGAAAAAAATTATATAGGGCTGAAAAGTTTTTTTTTAAACCATGAAAATATTAATGTCGTTGAGGGGAGGCATGCAAATTTACAGCCGATGGAAACTGTGCTAAATCAAAACTTAGTCAAAAAAATAGATAGAATTACCCCTTTCCCATGTGCTCTCGTGGATGGATGTTCGGAAGCGTTAGCATTCTACTCAAAAAAAAAAAAAATATACGGGTACACATTTTTTAGTAACTTTTGTTAACTTAATTATTTTGAATTAAAAGATTTTATGTATTTCTGTCTGTACCTTACGCACTATTGTACCTTCAAGCAAATATTCTTTATTTTACGATGAACAGTGTATTTGCGCATTTTATACGCATTCCATTGCACCTTGATGTTTGGGTTGCGGAGCTCTTTTAGTTGTCATTTTAACACGATCTTCATGACCAGTAACCTGCCATCTGATCTCCCATGAATGCAGTGAATTCCATTCTATACATTTCATTGTTGACGAGAATCACGGTCTACATGTGTTAGGTCCCAGCCTAGCACGCACATGTTCTTCGCTTGGAAGGCGAGCAAGGTACGCGCCACACGCACGAACGCTGAAAAAAGCATCGGCCAGAAGCGCTTTTCAGAAATAGTCTATAGATCTTTTGCTAAATTACTTAAGCACCAGGGAGCATACTCATGCTGTACGAGTGGTTACACGTGCTGGCGCCTGCAACAGTAAATTTTCTAAAAAAATCTGAAACAAAATGGCACGTTCCTTCAGGTTATACGAGCATGTGGGGCACCTTTACCCACATTCCGAGCATTTTCCGTGGTGCTTTGGCAATTGGTCAAAAAATGTATAGCGCGACTCTTTGAACATTCTTCGCCAGCCATCTTTTAATAAAAAGAGAACGGATTTACTAGCGATTTCACGAAACTATAGCGAGCCGCGGCGTGAGCGTACCGAGTTACAAAAACGGTTTTACCAAAAGTTCCCATTGGTGCCATTTTTTTTACTTTCTTATAGTTCAGCACGTAGACCAAGGTCATACTTTGTGCGAATAAAGATTATTATCAACTTAAAATAGCACGAACGCCCAGGTGTTCCCCGCTGTTAGATGCGAGAAAGGCGGGCGCGAGCGTACCCGATTGCCGGCCGCGCGCCTCGCTGCCCACCCGTGACGTCACGCTTGGGTGGCGGGGAAAACTAAGGAAAACCTAGGGAGAACGAAGTTTCGGCTTCGGCAGCAAATAAATATCACTTTTTTAATTAACTAGAGTGAACTTGGGAGAACGAGATAGCATTTCGGAATCAGGAAGCCATCCGCATTCAGATGATGCCTTTGGATTAGGTAGCTCGAAAAATCGGCGGAGTTCCCCTTTAAAGAGCCTGCCGTCTTCTTGTTTCACCCAGTATATATATATGTATATATATATATATATATATATATATATATATATATATATATATATATATATATATATATATATATATATACTGTAAACGACGGAATTTTCGCGGGCTCAAATTTTCGCGAATCGGGCCAAAAGTTGAAAAATTAAAATTATTTGCGGGTTCTAATTTTCGCGAATCCAGATTGCCACCGGACCCCCCCCCCCCCCCCTTCCCACGTAGCATGAGAACGTTCTGAGAACATTCCGGGAATGTTCAAAAGAACATAGGCAACATTCTTAGAATGTTGCAAATTTACGTAAGAACATTCTATCAACGTTGTCCGAATGTGGCGCAGGCACTTATCGCTACATTCGAGGAATGTTTTCAAAGGGATATTCTTAGAACGTCCTGAGAACGACATAGAACATTACCAGGACATTCAATCAACATTCAAATATCCTAACAAGGTTCTAAGAACGTTCTCAAAACATCCAAAGAACTTCTGCAACTTTCTTGAAATGTTGCAAATTTATGCAGGGACATCCTTTCAATCACCTCAGAACGTGGCGTGGGTACATCCCTACATTCAGAGAACATTTTCTGGGGCTTATTTACAGATATTCTACTATTACGGCTTGCTCAGGAAACAGCACCAATGAGCTGCACTACATACATGGATGTGGTAAAACTCCTCACAGGGCAGTCAATATTTTTTAATCGAAAGATATTTTTAGAAGGCGCAGGCACAAGATTGCCGCTTTCCCAGCGCAGCAGCCTGAGCATGTACTAACGTACTCCTACCTGTCACTTGTCAACTTCTTTCATTCAATATGTACTGCATACATAACCGATTACTCAATCCGAGCTTAAGAACAGATACACATTGCATCCCACACTCAATGCAGGATTTCCTTGTATAAAGTAGCTGAACCCACATGCTAAAAATCAGGTCTATTCAAAACTGCACCTCTACATACGCAGTGAGTGGCAAGTTCATTATCAAGTTTTGAAAACCATTGCTTTCTCCTACACCTTATATCACATTCCTCGGTAGTCTCGTATAAGATAAAACTGATCCCTTATTCTAAGTTTCCAGAAACTCCACTTAATTTGCATATTTTTGGCACAAAGTGGATGGTGTTTCGAACCACAGGTTGCGTGAGAGCTCCGTAAAGTTGGCTTCACCTGCGAAAATTCTAGGAATGTTCGCAAGCGAACGTTCAAAGAATGTTGCGCATATGAATGTTCGAAGGCGAATGTTCCGAGAATATTGTGCATACGAATGTTCGCCAACGAACGTTCCTAGAATGTTGAGCAGCTTACCTTGTAGGGAATGTTCGCATACGAACGTTCCTAGAACGTTCCGAATGGTGTTTTAACGTTCCTTCAACATTCAGAACACTCAGGAAATGTTCGCACGACATTGGGTGCTACGTGGGTTCCGGCCCGGTTGTCTTTCCATCTTTCTAGGATTCTGCGGCTTCAGTCAATCAGTCAAAATCTAGGAAAGGGAAGACGGCTGTAGGTTTTGTGACTAATGGTCCGGAAGTCACTGCCGTTACCCGCAGCTTCGAGACGCCGACAAAGGCTGGGTTAGTGTTCACATCGGTTTTCTTTGATGTGAACCGTTCTCGAGTTCACTTTTCGAGGTCACACACTCTGCATGAAAGGACAACCGCCAAGGGCAATGGGGTCAAACCAGTGTATGTAAATAAGTTAAGGGTCCAAGCTAACTGGGTCACACACCCCTTAACCTTTCTTGGGTTCACTTTTCGAGGTCACACACTCTGCATGGAAGCCCAGCGACAAAGGGCGATGGGGTCCAACGATTGTACATAAACCGACTCAAAGTGGGTTTAGGGACCAATCAAACTTGGCTGCGTTCCGGGGTCGTCGACGCCAGCACGGTCTGTGTCAGTGCGGTACGTTTTCTTGTGCCCGTCAGTCTGCTGTCCCTCGATGTCCTTACTACGTTACTTCAAGCCAGTGGTCGAGAATGCAGAAGATCATCATATGCCGGGACTGCCTGACCCACAGGTATGCAAGACCACACGTGATAAGCGTTCTTTTACGTCGGCCAATCAAAGTGTTATTGCCGCTTCTACCGCCGTGGACTCCCGAAAGCGGAAACGAGGGCCCTACTCTGCTTACAATGACGAACTTAGATGTAAGATTGGAAAATATGCTGCGGAAAATGGGACAATTGCTGCAGTGAGGAAGTTTTCCGATGGAAGAGAAAAGCTTCTCAAGGAGAGCACCGTCAGGGGGATGAAGACCTCCTATATCCAAGCCTACAAGTCCTGTCATTCAAAAGAGCTGGCTACCTTGCCTGGTAAACTTCGAGGTGTCAAGCCTGTGCTTGGAAACTTGGATGATGACGTACGGGCGTACATTGTGGAGCTCAGAGAAGGGGGCGGTGTTATAAACTCCAGGATTTGCATCGCTGCTGCACTGGGCATTGTGCGGGCGACCAAGCCCACACTCTTGCCAGAGTTTGGTGGGACTCTCGTTCTCGACAGACCCTGGGCAAGATCTTTCCTGAACAGGATAGGATTCGTCAAGCTAAGGCCACGAAGACTGCGCAGAAATTTTCCAAACGATTTCGAGGGTGTCAAAAAGAAGTTCCTGCAGACTATCGACGAGAAGAGAAACCACTTCAGTATTCCCGACGACTTGGTGCTCAACTGGGACCAAACAGGTGTCAAGCTGGTTCCAGCCAGCAAGTGGACGATGGAGGCCCGAGGTTCCAAGCAAGTTTGGGTGGTTGGCTTGGACGACAAAAGGAAATCACCGTTTTGATGACCACGACGCTTTCTGGCAAACTCTTGCCTCCTCAAGTGTTATATGCAGGCAAAACAGACAGGTGCCATGCCAAGGTAGGAGTCGTGTGAGTGGTGCCAGTCAACATGCACTTTGCATTTTTGACATCTTCGCTGCACATCGTACGAAGAGTCTTCTGCAGAAACTAGCTGCAAACAACATTGAGTACGTCTTCGTCCCGGCAAGCTGCACCGGACTCCTGCAACCGAACGACCTAAACATTAACAATGTGTTCAAGACTGCCATGATGAACCGCTTTATCCAGTGGTATGCCGGATGTGTACTAGAGGTGGTGGAGAAAGGACAGAGTGCAGCTGACGTTAAGATCGACTTGCGAGCAAGTGTTATGAAGCCCGTTCACGCAGCATGGCTGATTGAAGTGTATGCGGATCTCGAGAACCGCAGAGACACGATCCGAATCGGCTATACTCTGGCAGGAATTGTCTGAAGGTACCAAATAGACTTCTTGAGGTGAGCTGAATTCCGACTTATGGCGTTATTTACTTTAGGATACTTTCCATATCATATTCACATATCGCGTATAATGATATTGTTATGCTTTTTGGACGCGTGTTTCCCCGGTGTCTCAATGCCGCTTTCAAGGTGATGAAATTTTTCCCGAATTGTTCGCGGGACCTATTGTTCGCGAATCGGAGGCGGTTCGCGAAATTCGCGAAAATTAGGTCCACGCGAAAATTCCGTCGTTTACAGTATATATATATATATATATATATACATATATATATATATATATATATATATATATATATATATATATATATATATATATATATATATATATATATATATATCATTTAAAGGACACATGCAAAGGAAAACAACTTTTTTTTTAAACAGGCTATATGGTAAAAGATGATTATAAAACGAATTTACAACGAAGAAAGAAAAAAAAATGTAGAGCTATATTTACGGCCCAAAACGAATTTGTAGTTGGCGCCCGCGGGAGCCGCCGCTGGTCACGTGATAGGCCTGTTCGCCGCCGCGCTGCGCTCGCCGCCGCTCGCAGAGCGTTGTGCGACACCGCTTCAACGCGTTTCTCCACGCCGCCGTCGCCGCCGCCGCACAAGTTCGTCTGCTTCGGGGCACCGCCGCCGTCATCTCAACGGCGAACAGGTCTATCACGTCCATACCCTGGCAAACCTTACTCATAGAAGGCTCACTCACTCACCCTCACTCACCCTCATCTTTACAGGTGAGGTGAGGGTGAGTGAGTTTTTGAACCCCGAAAATTCATGAGTGTAAAGGTGAGTGAGGACCGTGAGGGGTGTGAGGGCCATGACTGTGTGAGGGGTATGAGGGCCGTGAGGTGAGTGCGGGGGCGTGAGGGCCACGAGTGCGTGAGGGGCGTGAGGGCCATGAGTGCGTGACGGGCGTGAGGGCTGTGAGAGCGTGAGGGGTGTGAGGGCGGTGAGTGCGTGAGGGCCATGAGTGCGTGAGGGGCGTGAGGGCCACGAGTGCGTGAGGGTGAGTGAAGGGCTGAAGGTGAGTGTAAGTGTGAGGGTGAGTGAGGGGCTGAAGGTGAGTGTGCGTGAGAGTGGCTGTGAGGGTGAGGAGGTGAGTGAGGGCGACCTAAAATGGCGACCTCTGATCACGTCTGCTTGCGCCTTTTCAGGAGTTTCCTTTGGGCTCTAAAAGTTACTTATTCTTAGTTTTTTGTTATACTTAAAACAAAGATGAATAAGTTACTTTTGGAGGCCAAAGAGCTTTCCGAAAGAGCGCAAGCACCACGTGACAATAAGGGCCAGTCACGTGATAAACAAGGGCCACTTTTTCGCGGCGCCCGCGGGCGCCAACTACAAATTCGTATAGCGCCGTAAACGTAGCTCTAACATTTTTTTCTTCGTTGTAAAATCGTTTTATGACATCCTTTTTCCATCTAAGCTGTTTAAAAAAATGTGCTTTTCCTTTGCATGTGTCCTTTAACTGAATCATTGCAAGATGTGTCATGTCATTGGCATTTCAGTTACACGTTGAAAGGCTCCCAGGTGGTCTAACTTGACCGACAGATTACGAGAGCACTCATACTCGCTCGGAGCTACGGTTGGGGGCTGTTGCCCGTTCATTGCAGAGATTGCAAGTGTCGGCCTGACTTAGGCAGAGTCACCGTCCTAAGGAGCGCACAAGGATAGGGGGACGAGAGAGATAATTGAGGCCTTCCACATTCTTTGTCATGGTCATTCATGTGTTAGTGAGACCGTCATTGGCGCTGTCAGCTAAAGAAATTTCCTTCCTGCGGCAAAACATGAGTCACGTAGTGAACGGGTAGTTTATTGACACGCTTCACGGTTGGCGAAAGTTGGTCCTTTGTTTTTGTGCAATCTTTTAAGATACTGCGTATGTTTTTTCTGTCTTTGTTTCCTTTATTAGAAATTCTTCAGTTCCGAGGTACAGCATTGTCCTGTCAGTGTTTGTTCCTCTTCGTAAGTCCTCGTTCTACTGAGCTGTTTTCCCCCATCATGTATAACGTCAACCAACTAGCCGCAGTTCTCAACCTTATTACAGTTCCTTCTTCCTCCCGGGGCCTCTTCTTTTATCTTCTCAACCCAAGCAGTTGGAGAAGAGGGAAGGATGAACTCCCCTCATATCCGGACATTCTTTTGTGTGTCCCAGACGTCGCTTCGTCCCCCCCCCCACCCCCGCCCGTAGCATTTGCCGTTTGCCACGTTACGGTGAAACGGAGCAATGGAGAAATTAGCTTTATGGGTCTGGAAGCTTCTCTCCCGTTTCCCAAACAGTGACAAGATCTACAGTGAGGTGCTCTAGCCGCTTTAGGGTTCATTCTTTGTTCTCGGTTGTAGGTCATACACGATCTGAAGCAACAATAGACTGCAGGTGGTGATGACACATTTTACGTGAACGACCAAACAAAAACATCTTTTTGGTGCGTGAGATCTTATCGCAAGACCTGCAACGTGACTGTGACCTCTTGGGTTCACTGATATCTCAAGGAAATTTTGGCGTAGGGGCGTCTATAGTAACGAGGATCAAATGTTTGCATTTACCCAAGTCGTCTTAGAAAGTAGCTGTCCCAAGTACTCAATGGGCAAATTTTGCTACACAAACCTGAGTTTCAGAAATGCACCAGAGTATTGATTATTTTTAAGGTTCATTATGAATATGTCATGAAGGTCGTACAACCCTTAGATTTTAGGGGCGAAGCTCCTTAGGGAGCTAGTACATGTCCGTGTGTCCGTCCGCCGTAGGCCGGCGTCGGGTGCTCGTGCTTCTGCTCGTGAGATCACGTGCTCACGAGCACGTGAGCTATGCTCACCGTGTTCGTGTAAGGCAAAAAAAAAAATTAAAAAAAAAGATGAAAAAATGAAAATATGAAAAAAGAAAAAAGAAAAAAAAAAGAGTAGGGGTTCTGAGATGCTATCCCATCTGTCTGCTTAAAAAAAGAAAAAGAAGAAAACCACACATTCTCTTGCTGCCATGCAGATGAAAAGGACCGAAAAGCTCGGCATGCAGTGCCTCAGCGTCTACGTAGACAGCAAGCTGCTCCGGAGACCAGGGCGCGAGAAGCTGCTGCACAGCGTCAAAAACGCCAAGCGGACCCGGAGTTGAGAGCTCGGGAAGCGGCGGCAAAGCGTCAACGCCGACCGCAAGCAGCAATACCTATGACCAAAATCAGTATCATCAGCACCACCCGAGCTTCGCCCCAATCAACATCATTCACCACGTGGAGATGCGGTCATTTTTTTCCTTGTGAGCGCTGGAGATGTTTAATAAAATTCAGAAATATGTCCATTTGACTGCATCAGTTTGATTATAACAGTGACAAAACGAGTGGTAGTACGTACTAGAGGTGTCTTTTATCTTCATTTTAAGACACTGACGGGACACTTAGCTGTCTTGGTATTTGCGTATTTGTGTAAATAAATTTGACATTTAACAGGGCAGTTCTCTGTAGACTAATTTTCGATGGGTTCAACGAGATGGCGACACCAGCACCAAATGCCCCCAGGGCCGTATATGGAGATAGCCTGGCCATTCATTGGGAAGTATAGGAGGCAAATGAGGGGGCGCCATTGGCCGAAAGCGGGCTGGGCGTGTTCCAGGACATCTTCACAAATCCGAATGTGGCCAACCAGAAGCCGGAATTAATACCCTGGCGGTGGTCGCGATAAACGAAATTAATAAGTGCGTCGGAGTAACTCTTGGTGACTGAAAATATGGTGCACGTGATGTTTCAATCACGGTCATCTAAAATCATGGTGAAAGAGCGCGACTAGCGGAATGATCGACATAATCCTTACGCCAGGGGTCGAGGGCCTGGAATCTGCCGTCCGAGCGGTCACACTCTGTCTGAGCAAAACAGAGTTCGAGTGGTACATTCGTTTCTTTACATCTTTTTGCATGATCATAGCCGAAACAATCACGTGCACCATATTTTCAGCCATGAAGAGTTACTACATTTAACCCTCATGCTCTTATTAAATTTGTTTCTCACTACCACCGCTAGGGGATTCTTTTCGACTTTTGGGCAGATAGAGAGCATGTCAAGCCCTCTATCTGCGTTTCGTGCACGCCCCGGCTCTGCCCGCTCCTCCCACTGACGAAACCATAGCATCCTCTACACTCACAAAGCCTGGCAGTTTGTCGACGGAGCCATAGAGTGCCCAGTCGCAGATTTGGAGCGCGAGGATCTGGTAGCAAAGAGCATTATTCAGGGAACCTGGTCGTCAGCGCACAGCTTTTGCGGCGCCAAGGATTCGGAACATGGTTTTCAAACCCGACGAGAAAAGAAGCGGTAGCGCGAGGAACGCGAGGAGCACGAGCGAACATTCCATCGCCCGGGAGAAGTGTGTTTCGGCGTCTCACCGCAGCGGGGCGCCCGTCACGTGGCTCTCCTCTCATCCGTTGTCTGCCGCGCTACCTTTTCAATTTCGGCGGCCGCGTTTCGTGGCGATCTGCCAGGCTTTGTCAATATAGAGGAGGCTGTGACCAAACCTACAGTGCCACTAAATAAGCTACGCTTCAGAGTCACGACACTTGGCCATATTGTGGCTTAAAATCATGGTTGCCAGTTATCTGAAGCTTTATGCGGAATCACAGGAAACTCTTTTCCATCCTCCACAAATGTTTAAACAGTTCACAACGAAGCAAAGCAATATTGCGCGAGCGTCAAAACACCGAATCTGATGCTGAGGAAGTCGCACTTTTGAGTCATGACGATCGGCAGTTCGTCTGCTGTGCTCAAGCACCAAAATGGTGGCGCCCACAACAATCTCGGGGAACAGGGTGCCGATACTCTAAGCTCAGCTCATTTAGTGGCTCTAACCAAACCCAAGCCAGAGCATTTGTTGTTGCTGTTTTCACGCGCTTGCACGGGCTGGGTCTCGCGGCACGAGTCTTCTGTTTGACACTGCCGTGGTCAGTTTTGCCGTTTTGCTGTAGAATGGTCTGTGTGAGACTTCTGTCTGCTACACTACGGTGGCTAAAAAAAGGAGAGGTGGTGCGGTGAAAACCTCACCTGAGAAAAGCTCACCGCAAAACTGTCTAGATGCGGAGAAAAGCTCGCCTACGAATCTAAAAATCGAGTGTTCAATCAAGTGAAATACGTTCACTCAACTGAATTATGCTGGGATGTCTTATGCGCAAGCGGTCATTCTGCTCTTCAACATCCAGGTTTATTTTTAAAATAACGGGGGACATAAAACAACTGTAGGGGGCTGCAGCTTGAGTAGTTTCTGGATATTTGTTCATGTAATGACATTTAATCTAGTATACCGACACCGTATTGCCAAATCTTCACATTTCACCATTTGTTTAAGAAACAGTAGTTTCAATTCTTACCTCATTCAAACGAAAAGAAACAAAGGTCGTAAAATGGTGACATTCACGCGAAATGGATTGACATAAAAGCGGAACGAGCGCACTTCCAGAGTGGAGAATGAAAATCAAGATTACTTATCTCGCGATTTAAATCACAATTCAAATCAGACCGGTTTTACTAGGATGATTTAAATAAAAAGTTTAATTAAAAAAATAATCCCTCAAACATTTTTTTTTAATTTACCTTTTGTTTACCATTTTATGCTTTCTATACGCGTATGTTCTGATTTAAAAAAATCATTGCACAAGAAATATTTTTATCGTGCTGAACGGCGAGCAAAAGGCAGTAGACTTCTGAGCAAATCGATGCGTTTAGCTTTATTTCTACCTTCCACTTCATTCGTCAGTTACGTCACATCTTTTTGCAATTAAATCAGAAGGTGAAAGATAGAAACGAAAATACAGTAACGTCGCGTGTTGCAAGAAATTCAGATCGTAAAAAAGAAGAGCGTAAGCAGCTTTTCGTTAACCGAAAAACCAAGCTGTTTCTCTTCTAGTATGGAAAGGTTTTCCTTAGAAAAGAGTAGTTAAGATTGCGGTCATTTTTTCCGCATTGTTTTCACTCATAGCAAGAATATTTGATTAAACAATCTGCCTTCTTTAATGAATATATGGTTAAATAATCAATCTCTTCTAACTACAGCGATTTAAATAAAATCAATCTAATTTAAATAAAAAGTTATAAATTTTTAAATCATGATTTTTTGATTTTGGCTACAGCAGAGCTACCTGATGTGAAGTGTGTACGTTTCCTGACACTGACAGCATAATCAAGCGGTTTCTTTTTCTCTCTTAGATCTTAGAGTTTGCCGTCAAAACTGCAAGTGCGTTGGAAATTGCTCATTAGGGGTACAAACTTATGCGATAGAAGTTTGACGCTGGTTATCCCCTTCTCTCAGTCAAATGAGAAAAATCGCATCGCGCTAATTGTGTTGCACTGTGTACCGCCTGCGAGAGAGACGCCTTAAACCTTGGTAGCACTTCTGCTATTAAATGATTACGAATATTTTGCATACAAATTTACATCGAGGTGAACTTTTTCTCCGGGTCTATCAAAAGGGTGGTTCTCATTTGAACCCGTTCGCATTTCTACCTTCTCGTTTTCACCTCCTCATTTCAACCCTGCGCAAAACAACTTTCGCTTTTCTCCCTTTCTCACTTAAACCGTTCTCAAAACGAACTTTCGCGTTTTAACGATTCTCAAAACGACTCTTCTCATTTTAACCTTTCTCCTTTCAAATTTTCTCGAAACATACTTTCTGGTTTTGACCATTCTCAAAGACTTTTCTTCTCATCTTAAACTTTCTCACATTTCAAACTTACTAAAAACATAATTTTTGTTTTGGACCATTCTCAAATCTGCTTTTCTCACTTTAACCTTGTACATGATCAGGCTTGGGAAAAGCAATAATTTCAGCATACACTCACGGGCAGACATGTACAGTCGGCACGGAATGAAACGCGAACAAGGAGCGCATGGTTTTCGACCCACGCTGAGCCACCTACAGACGCAACACCGAAGGTTTGGATGTACTGAGCAAGGGTCTAACACATCGAAGGAGGAGCCATCTTCTTGCAGCTCCCATCTGGTTCAGGTGGTGCAGCATCTTGCGAAAACCATGCACCCACTGTTTGCGTTTCATTCCGTGCCGAGTGTACGTAACGCGTTACAAGTAACGAGTTACTTCTACCTAGTTGCTATTTTCGGTAACGAGTAACATATTTAGTTACTTTTTTAAGAAAGGAACGAGTAACGTATTTAGTTACTTTTAAGGCAAAGTAACGAGTAACGGTATTTCGTTACTTTTGAGGAGTAACGTGTACAACACCGCTTAAACGGCCTTGTTTTTATTCTATACCTGAGTATGCGTCTGTTGCGAGAACGGTAGGTGGGCAATCCGAAAAACTACTAAACAGGATGACAGTACAGCAACGCATATCGCTGAACACGTCAATTGAACAGCTCGACTGACGTGTCCAGCGATAAACATTGCTGTACTGAACTCTACTGCTGGGAATGTCCTTCACCCAGCGATAGAATAAGGTTCGTTGGTTGAACCTCGTAGAACCGGGTACGGACCGAATGTAAACCCGAAGGTTGCGAACACGGGAAAGCACATAACCTATTACCCGCTGTCCTCAATGAAGGCGCAGTTCCGAAGATTCACCAGCTCTTCCTGAAGCACAACACTGCCGTTCCTTCGAGCGCGTTGGTAGAACGACTCTTCGGCGTCGCCGGAGTTGTATTTTTAAGGAAGCGGGAAAACATAACTTATAAAAACTTCGAGAGGCAGCTACTGCTTAAGTGCAACGACAACCAAAAAGAAAACAAAGACCATGAAACAAAAACAGTTATGTATTTGGTCGTCAAAGTAACGTGAACAGTAACTCGTTACTTTTGAGGTAACTCACGCGTTCCTCTTGAAAATCGACAACGAGTAACGTATTTAGTTACTTTTTGAACGAGTAACGGTATTTAGTTCCTTTTTGGGGTAACGTGTACATGTCTGCTCACGGGAAACCGATATAAAGGAACAAATGAGATTATGAAGTCGAGGCACCTGAAGCTCTATTACGCCTTGAAATGCTACTTGGAGAATGACATGTAGAGTGCATGCCAATCCACGGCATGGCGGACGACACATAGGCAAATATACAATGATCGTAGATCTGCACGATCACTCCGACACCGGTTGTAAATAACTCAATATCCTCGCAGGGCAGGCCAGATGAGCATAATTTGCATCCGATGATTCACGGCTGAAATTAAGAAAAAATCTGTGCCTGGTAGGAAGGCCCTCAATCCACGCAACATCCGCACCCGCACATTTAAAAAAGAAAAAAAGAAATCCCCGCAGGACCAGTTTGCTAATGGCAGGATCTCCCTTTACGACTTTCTAAGGAGGGCGAAGGCATTCTCTGGCCTTTGAATGGTCCGTGTTTTGTTGCTGCGGTCATCTTAGATAGTTTACCAATTACCATTTTGTGCGAAAAAAGCTCCAGAATAAAGCTTTACCGAGCATGGGATCGCATTGAGGTGCGATGACGGATTCTGCGGCAAAAAAAGTTTTGTACTGTGCATCTCGAGAAGAGCCGTTCAGCAGCCTAACGATTAGCCATACGATTTGAATGGCATAATGCTTTGCGAATCGCTTAATTGTAAGGTGACGGCATGGAAAACAGAATATTTCTGTGAACATATTTCGAATGCAATGTATCCTATGCAAAAGGGTTAAATTGATTCATGCGGGGGTGGGAGAGGATCGTTTGCCGATCCCTGCTGGTGGTGCTTTTATTTGAGTGGTGGCGGTGGCGCTTTGCGAGGGACGATGTGCACAGTAGGGCGAGAGATCTGCCGCGGCTGTTGCTTTGTGATGCTGCCGGTGCGGGCGGTAAGCGATCGCCAGTCAGCCTTGGCGTGGAACATGACATTAACCGCCGAATTCACAAACCTCACTCAAATTGAGGGCCCCTCCACTTCATCGAGGAAGGCGCGAGGGCCGGCGCTGGCCAATCGCGATAACGGATCCGCCGTCGCGATTGGCCAACGCCGGCCCTCACGCCTTCCTCGAGGAAGTGGAGGGGCCCCTCAATTTGAGTGAGGTTTGTGAGATTCCGCGGTAAGTGTTCGCATTGGTGCACACTGGCACAGGTAGTACGCGAAAATGGATCGACGAACGTGTCAGAATTGTAATAATATGTACAATGGCAACTCTGGCGGAATTTTCGTTTGTTTGTGTGCTTGTTTTGTTTTAGATCTGGTTATATTTTTATCAAATAACAATCACTATGGAGTAGCCGGCACTGCTCATTAACAGTGCCAACATTGCCATTATTTTTATTCATTTATTTTTAACACAGAAAAAGAGAGACTGGTTGAAATTCAAGAGCACTCTGAAAAGGTTGAAACGCCATGCACTTACGTGTTTTGGAGACAGAGTTTAATTAAACAATAAAGATTTAAGTGAGAGCGGGCTCAACCGAGAAGGGCATAAATAAGAAAAGATTAAAGCGCAACGAGCGTTAGGCGATTGGTTTGAAATACGCTGTTCAAATGAGGAAGGGTTAAAACGCGAAGGGCGTTTTGGGAACGAGTTTAAACGAGAAGGTGTCACACGAGAATGGGTTCAAATGAGACGGGTATAAATGAGAAAGGGGTTGAAACGCGAAGAGGTTAAAACGCGAAGAGGGCGTTTTGCGAATGGGTTCAAACGAGAAGGGTTCAAATGAGAATGGGTTGTTTCGAGATACACCCATCAAACGACTGGTGAGTCGCTTTCTCCGGATCCCCGCACAAAAGTGGGTGAGCTTTTCTCCGGTGAACTTTTCTCTGGGATTCAGAAGGGGGAGGTGCGCCAGCATCACGCAGCTTGCTTACGGCGTGTGGCGAGGCCCTAGTATATGTGATGTCGATGGCTGGCGCGCTAAGCTACTCTGAGATGTGGACAGCCTGTAATTAGAGAGCGTTCAACTGCTTAATCACTCTCTGTCATTGGTCAATCATTATCACATGGTTTATGGACGCCGTGTTGAGTCCACTTTTCGCTCGGAGCCCCTGGCTGCTACACCTTCCTTTTTTTTTTTTCATTTTTACAGCGGAGCTGTTATGGGCTACTTTCCCCAGGATCGT
>JAZHYW010009038.1:0-18115 GCA_037355805.1 Ixodes ricinus
GGTTCGGGTTGGCCAGATCAGTGGACTCGTTACCACGACCAACTCTATACTTACGACCACTTCATCAGAGCGCTCCCTATGAAAGAGCCTGCTCCTGGCCGAGGGGCGAGTGCTTGCGCCGCCTAGTGAGAGGCGTTCTCACTAGGCGGCAAAGACATGGCCTCCGAGATCCTGAAGCGCGCGCGCAAAGGCTTCTCCGGCCGTCCTATTCGTCTCGCTCCCCAGCAGGAGAGTGGAATTGCGCTAACTCCGTAGCTCGCCGCGAGGCAGCGCTGTCTGCCCAGTCATAACAAAGGAACGAGCCGTCAGCGTCACAGGTAGAGATCTGCACTGGTACGGGCCAGACCGCGGGCCACGGGCCGGCCCGGCACTCGGGCCGGGCTCGGGCTTCACGTCTATATTCATGAAGGGCCCCGGGCCGGGTTCGGGCCATGCATTCAACTCTACAAGGGGGGCCGAAGCAAGCCAAACCGGCCATTACTTTTTTTATTTAGCGGCTTGTTTTTTGGAATTGGGTTCCAAGGTTGGGATAGGAACCACAGTGGTGGTGGGGGATAAACAGATGCTGAAGCATGCGTGTGTGGGTATATGTTTTTTTATGGTTCGGTGTGTGCAGCGAATGCTCTTCCAGAGGACTAGGGCCCGGCATTCCTTTTCGTCCCCGGCGGCACCGCCGCCATCATACAATTGCTTCTCACAACAATCACGCACATACACGCGCCTACACAATGTGTACCCTCGCCGGCGTAAACCATCTGTACGCACGAGCGCTTGCATCCCCAATAGGGGTGAAGAAGTTCCCCTGAGGGGTACTTTTCCTTAACAAATTCTCGCAGACCACCGCAAAAAACGACGACGTTGCTGTTTTTTGTACGGTTGTGCCTAGCGAGAGTGGCTAATTTGTAACTTTGCCCGTCTTTTGTACAAACCCGTCGCGATGTTTCGCTTCCTTTCCATCTGTGACACGTGCTTTTGTTTAGTTCTGCTTGTCATTTTTGTTTTTCCGTCCTTTCCGGCTTGTTTGATCACCAAAAAGAAAGATCGGGTGATTTTTCTTAACAAGCTGCCTAGGTCTGCAGATTGGTTCAACTAATATTAGCAGCAAAAAAAAATGCTTACAGTATTTATTATTTTGTATCGTAATCAACCTATGTGTAGCAGTTTCAAGCGAGCTGCACATGCCGCGCACTTTGTGAGATGACCATGAGAAAAAAAAATTCTACGATTGTTATAGAAATGTTTGTACGGCCGTTCTTGGTCAACATAGGCATGGCTATGAAAGACAGAGTAGCGTATTGAAAGAAACTGCTTGAAGCCATATTGCATCGCAAAGTACTGATCGTCTAACCTTAAAAATGAAGGTTTGGAATTTGTAAATATACCAGGTTAGAATACCGAATAAACCAGGTTGGAAGAAGATTGAAATTTATAAATAAACCAGAGATCTTTCTCTTGGGATCCCATTGTTTGCTGGCATATCAATTAAGTTACACCACAAAGTGCATTACGGGATACGGCGGTGGTCTGTGCTACATGTGCCAAAAACTATACGTTTACAAGATAATGCCCAACTTTTTCAATCAGTACCTACAATTATCAGGAAGTTTATAAAAAAAATATGGCGAAATCATTGCGAGGTAGTTGTACCTCACCGCCATACGTTTTTCCCCAAAGCCGGGGTCACGCTGCTTGTACAACATTCAAAAGAAAGTCTGCAGAGCAGTTTCAAATTTGAGTCACCACGAGATCTGAACTTCGAATGCCGCAAGACAACGAGTTCAAGGAGACACTTGGCACGCGACATTTGAACCACGGATATCGTTGTGACTGATATCTGCAGACTGTCTTGAGTACAATGCATAAGCAGTGTGACCCCGGCTTAAAGGGACCATGAAATGACCATTTTGCTTTTTCCAGATAACTTTTACATTCAACCTACAACGTTCACTGAATGCCGAACAGGCATCCGTTTTCGTCTCGGCTTATTAACTTCTACACAAAAATATTATTTAAATATCGACGTTTTCTTTCCCTCCAACTGACCGCAAAACAAGTTGCGGCGTAATTTTGACGCTCGTGACGTACCCTGTTTCCGGAACCGGAAGTTCTCTCGACTGTAGGAGAATGGCAGAGTTAGCGGCGGCGAGTTGGGAGTGCGCCAGTAGGTTTTACTGCGCTGATGGCGCTGATGTCACCGACGTATTTCCTGAATCGGCGCATTCATCGCCCCGATAGCCATGGACACATCGCAGCTGAGCGAAATTTAATGAGATATGTTGCGCTACAGCGACAGCATGGGACTAGTCCCATACGCCGGTATGCCTGTTGGGAAGTGCGGCGAGTCTTCCGGTGAAGACTCCAGAAGTCAACCCATCTGTCATTTTTGTAAAAGGCGGCCCATGTCAGTCGTTTGCAAAGCGACGTAGATAGAAACAAATTGCCGCGGCGTTTTTCGCTGCCTCTGAGATGCAGGAGCGAGCCGACGTTAAATAAGATACGTTTGAACTACGACAGTGTCAGCAAGAGCCACGTAAATCCATTTTCACACTCGGAGCGGACGCGCGCGTTTGATGGAAGTGCTGTATTCGCGCTGTTGGTAAGCGCTTCGGGACCGATGTTTTACGATTGCAACTCGATGCTGACGCGACACTCGGCGAAGGAAGGTTGGACCGGCATTGCACGTAGCTCCCACTAACTGTTATAGCTCGACAGTGACGTGCAGTCGTGTAAGAATAAAAATGTCATACTAATAACAAAGTGTTCATACCATGTTACAAAGTTAATCCATACGGCGTTTATTTGAGCTCTGTATCACACAAAACAAGGAGATAGAATCGACGAGAGTCCCTTTTCGACGACAGTGTTCGTCAACACTGCCTCGAAAAAAAGGGGAAGAGATTGACCTCACCTCTTAATCTAAAATTGAGGTCAGCGATCAAAATACGGGAAGGGTCTACAAGGGTCGCGCCCGGATATTCCATTCAGCACGCCAGCCGGTCGTGGGCAGACGGTCTTGGCGAAGTACAGTCGGCCGTAAAAAGATTGACACAAGGGAGCGATGGCCTGGCCGGCGATAAGGCGACACGGGGCGCTTCGATAGCGTAAGCAGGCTGGGGTCGCGATTGCCGGATTCGTCCACTATTGGATGCACGGGGGACGTCGACACACCGGACCAGTTCCCAAAGCGCCCTTTCGAAACAACACAGCGTGACTGCGCACATGTGTTCTGTTTTTGCTCGCTCGGTGAGAACAGCGCTATCCTTTTTTTATCAGTGCCTACCGTCATAAACGACACCGTAATAAACAGCGCTGCCGTAATAAACAGGCCGAACGTAAAAAAAAAATGCTACAGACAATAACTATATCTCTCTCGAAGCACCCCTGCGATTCAAAAGTGGGAAGGTTCCGGCCAGTCTCGTTCCCCGAATTATAGCGAAATATAGCGCCGCGTGTGGCGGTTTCACCGCACCGGCCACGAATCACTTGTGTCAATCTTTTTTACGGCCGACTGTACCGTTGAAGCAACGCGGCACCGAGTCGCAGCAATTGTTCGGACTGCTTGCTAGGCTTATATTTTCCCCGCTCGCTTGGTCGGGGTCGGCGGATTCATGGCCGTTACAGCTTTTCTCGGGTGTTTGTGGATCCAGTGTTCTTTTTCGTCGTGGTCTGTTTCAAGTACTTTTCTCTTGCTGCTTGAAGTCTTGACGCGCGAGAAGAACACGTAGAAAAATAAACGTTCCTTGATTGTCGCGGCCGAGTAACTAGCGACGCCGGCGACACTGTCGGACCTACCACCCTATTGCGCACGCCCAGTAGTGGCTTCGTTTACCACACGATAAATGGCGCTTGGCTCTCAGCATGGAGACATGCTGGGCGAGGAGAATTTTCGTATGCCTACATCTAAAAAACGTACACACAACGTGGAGGCGACGAGTCATTCGATTTGGGACAAAGTACAAAGTACTTGGGACAAAGCTACAAAGAAAGACTGGGTAGGCAAGGTTAGAGGGCAAATAAAGACTGTCGAGGCAGACCGCTGGAGGAGCTGAGGAGCTGAGGGCAGACATGCAAGGATATTCAAGCATGCACCTCTACGCGTCGTACAAGACCGACATTTCTCTCGTCCACTGGTGTGGAAATACGTTGGGAAGTCGACTCCTCGCCGAGGCCCGCGGTGGTGCCTTGCGTACCCGTCTGTACACAAGAAGATATAACACCAACGTAACGGACGTGCTGTGCAGTGCATGTGGTAATACGGACGAAACTTTACAACATTTGCTTCTCGAGTGTCCAGCACTGGAACCTGCAGCAGGCGTCGGTACTCACATTGAGCAAGCTCTTGGATTTACAGAAGAAACCAAATTTGTGGCGTTCGGGAAGTGGAGGCTCGAGGCGTGGTGGGCGATCCACCTGTAAGCCTCGCCAATAAGGCATCGCTGGAGAGGCTGCTACGAGACTTTTGCAACAGATCGACTACTCGGACAAGGAGCGGGAGGCTCTGCTTAGGGTGAACGAGGAAATGGCAGGCAAGATAACTTCAACGCACAACATCACTCATGGTTTAGAAGATGCTTCCCGATGTCGCGCCATTGCTGCTTCCGAAGCAAACAAAGTGGCGGAGAAGAGGAAGGCGTTGGTATAGGCGATGTGGGCATACCTGCTGGAGGAAGAGGAGAAACACAGGCAGGCCTCGGAGAAAATGTGGCAAGAGTGAGGAGAAGCTACACTTGTCGAACGAAGCTCTTCATGTTGAGCAGGAGCGTGCGGCGAAGGTGATAGAGAACGAAGCGGCGCTGACACTGTACAAGCGTCTGCTGCCATCTCTGAAGGAGGAGGTGCTTCAGCTCAAGGCTGACGAGCAAGAAAGCGTGGACATGCTACAGAAAGCAGTCGAGGAGTTCAAAGATGGTCTAGAACAGTGCAAAGCAAGGGAAGGTTCGGACGACTGCACCAAGCTCAAATCGCAGCTGGACGATGCCGTAAAGGATCTCACCATTCATCTGGGGATGTCAAACAACCAGAAATGGGATTTTGACGAGAAAGCAAAAAAGCTGAAGCAAGCGCTAAAGGACAACATTGAGGAGCGCAAGATGCAGGACAAGGGAGGATTGTCTACGGTGAAGAAATTGAAGAGGCAGTTCCAGGCGGAAGGAGGACGGGCAGACTAGCTTCAGGAGAGACTTCAGGAAGTTCTCAACGGCACGAGTTTCGGGAGATCTGACGAGCTGTTTCAGCCCATTAGCTACGAGGAGCGCCAGCGCGGCGACTCCTGCAGCAACAATACTCCAATTTCTTTTTCTTTTTTCTTTTTTTTTTTGAGGGGGGGGGCGTGTCTGTTTTGCAGACGCTCATTGCAAAGAGCAAGCGCCGCATAAATACATACAATACATATTAAAGCATTAGCAAATTTGGCAATTGCGCCAGATCTCTAATTATGCTACAAAATGTGAATCTGAATATTATTTAACAAAACACTTAGGAAACGTTCGCCGGCTATTTATTGTTTACGATCGCGGTGCTGGTGAGGTAGGCTCTTACCCAATAGGCGACGTGGATTCGGCTGACGTGCAGCGATTCCGCGGATGCATCGCATTGAAAAGGCAGAAAAGGCAAAGTTCTAAAGCGAATATTTTTTTTGGCTCTCTATTTTTGCGTTTCTCTGTTTCTTTTCACACCTTTTGCGGCGATCGGTGGATGAAATTTGATTTCAGAATCGTTTCATGGTCCCTTTTGTAGAAGCAAACACCGCAATACGACCCGCGAAAATTGCGTAATGAATATTAAAAATATTAAAAGAAGGACAACACGAACTTCACTAAAAACTATCAAACCTCGTGAGGCTGAAAAAGCTACGCCAAAAAACGTGCAAAGGTAAAAAAAAAGCCGTTTGATTCTTTTTATTTAGGGAAATACGATTTTTTTATGTATTGAGCTTTTTTCTTTTAGTGTTACACGTGTTACAGATTGCAATCACAATAACAAAAGGCGCGCCTGTAGCGCTAGCCGCAACATGTCCAGATGAATATTTCATATTAAATAATATAATAAGCATCACAAATGTTCTATCTACATCCCAAGAGCAGCTGTTCACCGTTCTACCACAATGTACAAAAATTTGTAATTAGAAGTTGCAGTAACTCGACGTAACAAGGCTTTTTCTTAAACTCTTCTGCCTCGCGCCATGCTGTCTATGACTGGGTTGGGAGCGCCTCCCCGCGGAGACACGCCGCCTCCTTCTCTTTCTTCGATTACGCCCTCTCCGCACGAATGGGACGGCCGGAGAAGCGTTCGCGCGCTTCGAGATCTCGGAGGCCATGCACAAAATCTCGGTAGTGAGAGGTGTTTTCACTAGGCGACAGAAAAACTCGCTCCTCTTACCGGGTGCCCATTACCCAGTTTTTCTATTTTTCTCTCACGTTGGTGACTCGGAATTCGTGGAACGATTCCTCCGCAACCACCCCTTTGCGCGCCTTGCAGGGGGTACACAGCAGTACACCATTATGCGCGAAACACATGTCCGACGAAACCGTCCGACCCGACGTGCGGACTGCCGGAATAACCTTGGGGGAGAGGGTTTTCGTAGCACCGGAGAGCGTTGAAAACCCTCGCCTCCGACCGTCGTATTGCGTGGTCGGACATCGGATTGGACTGTTTCGTCGTACATGTGTTTCGCGCTTAACTCAAGATTCCCTCACTTCCTTTTTGTCCTCTTTTGATTCCTTCAATACACGTCACTTGTAAGGAAGCGCTCTGTCATGTCTCCTAGCTCTTCGTCATCTGTGCCTTTTCACATCACATATTGTCCTCAGTGTCCTAACTCCCTCATTGATGTTCTTACAATCCACTGTAGTAATCACAAATAGTAAAAATAATAATAATAAATTTATTTGTGAAGGAAGAGCATAATCGAGGCACAGTGCAGTTTCGCCAAAGTCATCATGGGCTTGTGCGGCAAAACCTGCTGTGTAATTTCCTAAAAATAAAAGAATCAGTTCTAGATAAATAAAGTAGAATTATCACCAACTTTTTACAAAAGCTCCAACAGCAAACTATCGCAAAAAAATCTTTTAAGTCAGAACAAATATAGAAAAAACACACAGAGGCACTAGCATCACTTTTCACCATAGAAAGTAGCAGAAAATATTGTCCATTTCTTGCGTCACGGGGGATGCACATGACTTCCTTTGGTGCCACCTAATAGTAATTTAAAAAAAACAAATCACGCATCAAACAGATATCAGATAAAATAATCTTTAAGGCTGTTTCTAGTTAAAGCAATGGACTGATAATAAAAAAGTAAAAACAAAATCCTTGATTAAAAAAGAAGAAAAAACACACGCGTTAGTCGTGTAGTGGACTGCAACGACCATGCAAGAAAAAAAATCGTCGAGTAAGCGGTGCACTATTGACAATGTCTTAGGCGTGGCTCAAATTGGAGCCTAATGCACACGAAATTGGACAACTAGGAGATGTCCAAGGTAGGTGGTAAAAATCCAAACAGAAAACCACAACTACTCATGGGGGAGAAGGACTTGTGCTCGTAGTGTCATGTACAGTTCGTGCTAACGTGCGGGTTCACAAAAGTCTCATTTTCAGCAAAAAAAATCCCAGGAAAAAAAAAAATCAATATCACGAGAAAGTCATCGCTACTCTCCGAGACTGTATAAAAAAAAGAAAAAAAAAAGGTTTTATGTACGATTATTCGGGTGACTATCATATAAAGTCACTCATTCAAAAGACAGACCAATCAGTATCACTCCAAGTGAACATAAAGAATTAATTAAAGTTAACAAACCACCGTCACTGAATTTCAGATAATAATAATAATAATAATAATAATAATAATGATAATAATTTCTTTATTTTTCAGTGCCCAGAAACAACCACAGTGGTCTTCTCTCTGGTGCACCAATACGACCCTAGGAACACGTTAGCATAATACCATCACAAAAAAGTTATCAGTAAATTGCAAGGCTATTCAAGTGAAGGCGGTACAATGAAATAGATGTACAGAAATCTAGGGGAACAGGAGCGATGCTGTTATACAATGTCTGAATCCGAGAAAGCGGTGAAGTACAACATGGTGAACGAACGTCAAAGCATACGAGATGTCTGGTATTGCGAAAGTTAACATGAAAATTTACTTTGCTGAGCAGTGGTTGCGAGTCGATGACACCATTAACAACCTTATGCAAAAATACGAAATCATGAATTGTTCTCCTGTCAGACAAAGATGTAAGCGAAAATGACCTTAGTGTGTATTCATAGTTATAATAACAGCGCCTTTCAAAGTACCTATCGTAAACAATACGAATCAGCCTTTTCTGAACATGTTCAATGGTCATGGCTTGTGTTTTAGATATTGAGTTCCATATTACCGAAGCAAATTCCAGTCGTGACCTAACTCAAGATTTGTAAAGTTGTAACAAACAATAAGGCTTCCTGAAATTCTTCGTCAAACGTGATATGGTTCCCAGCACTCTCATTGAACTTCCAACCACAAAAGATACATGATTTCTAAAAGACAATGCACTATCAATGAACACTCCAAGATCTTTCACACAGAGTACACGTTCAATGGGCATGATATCGAGATGATAAGTAAAATTAAAAAGCACATGGCGTCGGCACAAAGATAGGACCTTTGTTTTAGCAGGATTAAGCAATAATAGATTTTGTTCACACCACTGAGAGATGCAAGACACATCACGCTGTAGGATATCACAGTCTACAGGAGAGTGAATCATTTTAAACAACTTGATATCATCCGCGAAAAGTAACAACTGGGAACTTTGGACACAAGATACTATATCATTTATAAAGATTAAAAACAAGAGAGGCCCCAGGATCGACCCCTGGGGAACACCTGACGTTGAAAAATAACTACAGGAATAACTGTCAACAACCCGAACAGAATTCGGGCAAAGTGAGAGAGTAACTCTGGAACCACTCACATAACTTTGGTGATAGACCATATAAAAACAATTTATGCAAGAGCAATTTATGACTGACCTTATCAAAACCTTTGGTCATATCAAAGTATATTGTGTCAACTTTCCCCCTATTTGAAACACATGGAGCGCAAAAATCTAGAAAAGTACACAAATTGGTCTGGACAGACCTACCACTGAGGAAACCATGCTGCAAAGATGTTAATTTTTGACGGAAATAAAAGAGCATCCGGGTATTTTTAACAATCTCGAAAACCTTGGAAAACCCACAGAGCAGAAAAACAGGACGATAATTCGTAACAACCGAGGTATCACCACTCTTTAAAATCGGAACAATAACTGATTTCTTCCAAAATGATGGAAACACACCAGAACTCAGTGAAAGATTAAAAATTTGTTTTAAAATGGGAATAAACAAATCACCGCATCCTTTGATAATAAAACTCGGTATACCGTCAACACCACTCGAAAACTTCGGTTTCAGTTTTCTTATCGCCTCTGCTATTTCGACATGATCCACTCGTACAAAATGCAAGAAGTCATGACAGCTTATCTTATCGTCGCCAGGCTGGAAGGACTGGTGGCAGCTAGAGTAACATTTGCTAAAATAGTCGGCGAAAATATTTGAAACCTCATCAGGCGATGAATGATAAGCAGGAGTGTTCACTACATCATCACGTAAACAGATACCTTGACTTATATCGCGGGTGTGGTGTTTTACAAAGTGCCAGAACATTTTAGGTCGACAATAATAATAACATATTTATTCCAGCATTTTATTTTTTTCATTATATTAGACTCGGGTCTGTCGAAGCAGGGTTGGCTTGTGTGACACGACCCAGCAATTGTGTTAGCCAATGTGAGTGGCAGACGGGCGTTCTTGGTATTGCTAATAGCAATCAGTATAGAAGTTCAAAATAGTTCACAAATAGGAGTTTGTATAGATGTTTGAAATATTTCACAAATGGAAAAAATAAGAAACACAGAGATGACTTCTCTGTGTTTCTCAAACACAGAGATGATGATGATAATACTACTACTACTACTACTACTACTACTACTACTACTAATAATAATAATAATAATAATAATAATAATAATAATAATATATATTATTATTATTTTTATTAATAATAGTAATAATAATACATTTATTGTATGGAGCACAGCAATGTTTGCGTGACGGGCGCATCAAAGCCAAAACAATGCTTGTGGGATGCTACCCTAAAATTAACACTTTAAACGTTGCTACCCGGTATACACAAAGGAAATAAGACAAATTGACATACACACGTCCTTAGAATGTCCCAAGGTCATAGTCAGCAATTGGGTGCATGCAACACACAGAATCACACACTCCAAATACTGATGCAAGTACATAGATAAGGTTTAAAAGAACTTAATATAAAAATAGCGATAATTACAAAGACCAAAGTGTCGCGCCTGATTATTATTTTTAGTATTATTAATATTATTATTATTATTATCTGCACAAGGCGGAGCAAGTTCCTGGATCTGTGGCTCGAAGCTCTTTCAACCCAAGCAGCCGACAATATCGTCTGGGTCAACCGCTCGACCACCTCCATGATCGCCATCTTGATCGCCATCTTGATCGTCATCCTGATCCGACGGCCGGCCTCGTCCTTTTGAGGTTACTTCAGCGCTGGGCTTGCAGCCGGGCCTTTGGATACACCTACTCGGCGCAAACTTCAACGCAAACTTCAACGCATGGTCATAAGTGCCCTTCTGATTCTATGCACCGTGGAGTGTTTGTACTCTACGGTTACGTCCGGTGAGCCAGTGTTTTTTTACTGGAGCGTTCGGCTGCCCTTCCTTATTGTAGCCACCGGAAAATGTCCGCTTCGCAACGCGGTATGGCTTCCCCTCTAGCAAGCGATTCGTCTTTATGCTACGCTTGTCAAAAGGCTGTGCCTTCAGACGGGCGAGTTTTGAGCTGTTCCGAGTGTCACGGTGCCTATCATCTTGCACCAACGTGCGCGGGAGTTGCGGACGCTACGTTCAATACCATGGGCAAGGCAAAAAGGGAGAGTTGGGTTTGCCCCAAATGCCGCGCTAAGAAATATAATAAGAACAGCAGCTTTGATGGTGTGGGTACAAATACGATGACCAACGAAGACAACCTGACTCTTCAACTGAATGCGATCAATGAAAAGCTACGCGTGCTCCTCCCTTTGAAAGAAAAGGTTGATGAGTTGAGGCTAATTCCAGCAAAAATTAATGATTTGCTAACAGTGAAGGTGGTTGTCGAAACGTTAAATGAGACGGTGAGGGGCCTCCAGAAATCGTTGGAGTTCTTCTCCGGGCAATGCGATTCATTGCTGGCACAGGTAAAAGTCAATGTTAGTGAAATAAAAGACCTGAAAAGTGAGGTAAGCGTTCTGACATCAGCAGTAACCGAGCAGAGGTCCGAAATACGCCGATTACAAGCAGAGCTGAATGACTCCGATCAGTACAGCCGATTAAGTAACATGGAAATCCCCGGACTACCCTACAAATCAACCGAGAACGTCCGGGATTTGGTTCACAACCTGGCTTCTAGCCTAAACATTAAGGACTTTCAACCCTCTGACATAATTACGGTTCATCGCCTGCCTCCAAAAAAGGATTCAAATTGTCCTCCTCCAGTGATTGTAAGGTTTAATTTCGTCACCAACAAAGAGACCTGGATGGCATCGCGGGGCAAACTGAGAACTCTGCCCGGCTTCCCTATACAATACTTTAACGAAAACCTCACTCGCATCAGCAAGGAACTTTTTGGAAGGCTAGATCTAGAGGCAAGGAGAAGCAATATCAGTTCGTGTGGGTAAAAAACGCAACGATTTTCGCAAAGAAGAAAGAAGGATCTACGGTCATTCGCATTAATGGCGTAAGTGACATTGACAAGATGGTCTAGAGTGATGGAAGAACGGTTTTTTAAATTTCCAGACTTGTCATCTTTTCGTGAAGTGTTATGTCCTCATTCCGGTGAGGCGATTACCGTATTGCATGTAAATATCAGAAATCTAAGAAAATACTGGGATCAGTTCTCAGCACTCGTTAAAAATAGTTGCACAGATTTTGATGTCTTGGTTTTAACTGAAATTAACGTCGATGATAACCTGTGTGATACTTTTTTTCTGTCTGGGTACAAAAGTTTCTTTCGCACGCAAAAAGGAGCCAGGGGTGATGGAATAGGAATTCTAGTTAAGGAAGTTTGGCTTAGTGAGGTTACCGATATTTATTTTGCTCATTCAGAGTCACTCTCTCTGAACCTGAGTAACAAAACTCCTCCTGGTCTCTGTTGGCGTTTTACAGGCCCCCTTCCAGGAATCCGACTTTTTTCGTAGACGAGCTAAAAAAGTACTAGCGGGACTCTCATCAGTAGAAAATATTCGCCTAGTTGGGGATTTTAATATTGATTCTTTGAAAACATCAAGTTCAATTGTCTGTGACTATCTCAATGTGCTATCCAACGTAGGATTTGTGAACGTCATTAACATACCCAGCAATGGGGGACACGGTTTACTTGCGCCATCTATCTTTAGACGCCGGTACCCTGTCGAAATTTTAATGGGAAAATTCGTTTTTTGTTATAAAATAAAAATGAGCGTACAGTTATCAAAGTTACACCAGACATGGGTTCTTGATGAGCGTTGACATCGCCTCGACATAAAAAACAGCCTAAAAAAGAGCGGAAGGTGGTTCCAAATGCGGTTAAAATTCTGGTCAGTTTGTATGGGAAATCTCGAGAGAGAGAAGAACTTTGCGGTATTAAGTTATTGTAGGCCGATCCCTGAAAAAAGTAATCGGTGATTAAGGAGGCCGGGACTATGCGCGACTCCTTTAGCCAGGTAGGTTCACGGTAGTACCATTCAGAAAGGTTCCTGAACGCATTTTGCACGACATACCACCACGAGCCGCACCGGCCGACCGTACGCAAGGTCATAACCAAGCTTTATGCCCTCGTCGTCGTCTGCGATAGTGGCGCAGCGGTTATCGCGACGGGCTTGCGTTGCTGTATACCGGTTCACGCGCCGGGGTTCAAACCCTCGCGAGACTGGCACAATTTTTTTTCTTCATGTTTTTATTGTATATATATATTGACCCGCAGATTACAACCTATTTTCGTATTTAAGGCCACGGTCCCACTGAATGTGGCAGTTTAGGCACTTTTTGGCAGGTCATTACTCATCTCCTCTTAAAAACTGTTTTGTGGGATTGGGGTCATTCGAAAGGCAATGCAATCCTCTTTCATTTGATATTATGTATGTATTGGTTTATACTGTTCATGCGCATTTGTAGCGTTGCGAATATGATGGCGCGGACCCTCACTTGCTCCGCTGGTTTATGTTTCATGAAGAATCTATCAAAGATAACACGGTTCCAATAGAGCAGTTTTGTTAAGATGATGTCGGAGCAGAATGTAACGATATACTTTTTTGGTATTCGCACTACTTTGTTATTTTCAGCTCTCCAAATATTGCCCTAAAATTGACATTTTTCAGCACAAATATGTTTTTAATGACAAGCGTTAGGGCAATGAAATTAGCTACAGAGGTCGTGCTTATAATTGCTAAAATGCAAAAAAAAATTTAATGTTGTCTAAAAAATTTTTGTTTAGATATTCTATATCAAACGTAGCACTTTTTTGTGATTCGAGTCATGGTACTTCAAATGCCGCTGAGTAAATAATTCAACTACGGTAAAATCTTTTATAACATTTAGAACTACAATAGTTGCCCAAAAGGTGGACGGTGGTTTTTTTTCATATTCAAAGTCATAACGCAGCGGGAGCCCTTCAAGCTTACCTGTTTTTGACGCACATCGTTTTTGGACATCAAACAGATTTATTGGCATATACTAACACTTATTGTATGGAATAGATATACATTGCGATGTATTAGATTTTCCCAAGGATCTTGCTTTGGTTTCTTGATCGTAGTAGAGCTCAGCAACTTTTAAAAACCATTAAAAAGTGTTTGGGTGTTTTGTTGCGCTACCTGGGGGATGGCAGACAAAACTGCTGATTTCTAATGTTCAAAAAATTTTCGAGGGCGGCGTTGGCGTCTGTATCATCATCAATCTCCGTGTCATTTTACTTTCACATTTAGAAAATATATTTGAAGTTTTGCTATCGACAAAGGAATGGTTTAAGTACTGGGTCAGGTTAATAAATCTAAGACAAATAATTACACAATCGTAGCGTGATATAAAGTGTCCAATATTCGATATAATTGAAATCAATAAACGATAAGGACGAAGAGGAAAAGAATACACCCGAGTTCACTTCATGCCTAGAGTCACTAAATGAGCTGCGCTTAAAGTATCGGCACTCTGTTCCCCAGAATTGTTTTGGGCGCCGCCATTTTGGGTCTTGTGCAGAGCAAACGCAACTGCCGATCGTCATGATCCAAAATTGCGACTTCCTCTGCATTAGATGCGGGTCTAGGAAGCTGATGCAATATTGCTATGCTCTGTCGCGGATTGTTTAAACATTCGTGGAGGACGGAAAAGCATTTCCTGTGATTTTAGATAAAGCTTTAGATAACTGGCAACCATGATTTTAAGCCATAATAGGGCCAAGTGTCGTTACTCTGAAGCGTAGCTAATTTACCGGCACTAGCGGGAACAATGAGGAAGAGGCAGGTGTCAAAAGGTAGTGGCTTGTGGAATCAACAGGGCTCACGTTATGGACCCTCCAGGTATTACAAGCTTCTTGAACAAGGGCATGAATAGTATCATTAGATAAGCTACACTTCAGAGTAGCGACACTTGGCCATCTTTTGGCTTAAAATCATGGTTGCCAGTTACTTGAAGCTGTATCTGAAATCACAAGAAACGCTTTTCCGTCCTCCACTTTAAACATTTTTTGACAAAGCAAAGCAATATTACATGAGCTTTCTAACACCGACTCTAATTCTGAGGAAGTCGCCATTTTGAATCATGACGATCGGCAGTTGCGCCTGCTCTGCACAAGCACCAAAATGGCGGCGCCCACAACACTGTTGGGGAAGAGAGTGCCGATACTCTAAGCGCAGCTCATTTATTGGCCCTACGTCCCGCGAACCTCCTTTCCTCTGACTGAAACTTAAACTAAATATGAATAATTCACCATTATTATAGCTTATTTAGTTTTAACCACCTACACATAATGAAAGGAGGAAGCGGCCGGGTAGGAGAAACGCGGGTTTTATGTGCGACTGTTCTAATCAACGTTAGTTCTAACCGTCTCAAAAGAGAGAACGCGCGAGTTTGCGCTGGTTAAAAAAATTACACCATCTTCCCGAGGGGAACCATGGGGTGATGGGGAGCATCGTGTTGGTTCCGACGAAAGAGTCAGTTGCGTGCTGACGTCGAGAGATGGTGCCACCGACTGCCCTAGCGTTACCCCCTACGCGAGCCTTCGTCGCGGCTCGCGGCAGAGAAACTTCGAACGCTCGCCGCTAGCCGTTTATTTTTTTTTTCACACTTGAAGGAGAGGAGATTAGAGGAGGAGAGTTGCGCGTGCGCGCGCGGTGTGAGTAGATGTGAACGCACGCGCAGTGCACGCAGCTGGTAGAGAGAGAGAGAGCGGAGAGAGTAACGCGCAGGTGTTGGAGAGAGGAAGGAGGAGAGTTGCGCGTGCGTAGTGTGAGTGCGGCCTACAAGGCCGCGGGACATAGACCCGAGCAAGAGATGCTCCGCATCTAAAAAAGACGGTCCAAAGAAAAGAGGCGGCACGCTGTGTTCTTTGTGATTGTGCGTCTAATTGCAAATTGTTGTGTGTATGTTTATACACCCGGAAGTTAGTCTGCCTTATTGGGCGTCTGGTGTCTCAGGTGTAGATGAGCAATTTATCCAGTGCGGTACAACCGCTAACCTGGGGTCTTTAACGTGCACCACGCAGTAGTGATACACGACCGCACGCCGGTATGGTGCTCTTCCAGATCGAAACGGGCAGGGCGGCGTGGGTTCTGCAGCGCGAGCTTTCGCTCCACGTGCTCCGAGCTGGTGGGCGCTATACTCTGTTTCACCTTGTGTTGTACCGCACGAAAGGCTACAAGCGCGAGCTCCTTGCCCTAGGGCATATCTCGGCGGCACAAGCTCTCGTGCACCAAGGGCAGTTGTCAACGCTATGAGCTCGCGCTTCTAGCCTTCGCTGCGGTACAACATAAGGTGAAACGGAGTATAGACCATGCACTCGGACACCGATCGCCCCCCCCCCCCCTTGTGCGTCTAATTTATATACAGGTATAAGTATTTGAAGATCAACGACGGACGTCGATCGTTTCGAGGTAATGTAACGTGATAACATTATATAAATAATAAACATATTGAAGGATTGAAAGACTCAATTTTTCAGTTCTGGGATTGTAATATGGCGGTAGCCTCTTGTACTTACTGTTGATGAAGAGCGATATAAGGTGACGAGGTAATGATTAAATGATGAGGCTCTATAAGGACGACGATATTAGTGGGTGTCGAACCACAACGTACAGTGACAGACTTGTTTCAAGTATTGTGTACCCAAAGACCTTTCTTCACCCGCAACAGAATATGGTAGAATCAATGAGGATGCCGCTTTACAACTGTACGTGGAACAGGAAAATTGCAATGTGCAGAAGTGCGGCTTATTCGTTAATATGAAGGACGGTTTTCTAGCAGCATTCGCTGATTGACTCGCTGATTGACTACTTGGAACAAATGGCCTCGTTGACGTAAAGTGTCCCCGTTCCAAAAGATTCTTGAAGCCTACTGAAACCGCAAAGGAGTATGAGGCGAAAAATAAGAAAAAGGAGCCTGGTGTGAAAGGTCCAAATCATCACCATAGCTTCTACTTCCAAATACCAGGGGAGTTACACAATACACAAAGAGAGTTTTGTGATTTCGTTATATTTACACTCAAGAGCATTGATATCCAACGTATTCAGAGGGATGACACCTTCTTGTCAACCAACATAGAGCCTTTCCTACTCAAGTTTTATATGGAAGGCCCGACTTCCACTGAAATTCCTCAGGTAGACGAGTTGTCCAACTGAATAAACTGCCATTACTCCTGATCTGGGAATCTCTCGACCTTCGTTCATGGCCATAGTATCATGAGATCGAGAGGTGTGGCTCTTCGTCCGCCGAACATTGCTTCGGCGGGTATTTTTACGGTGTAAGATGAGACCGTCGCGTGCTGCTGGAACAAGAACCTGGCGATTCTTCTCTGAACTGCTTCTTCGGTAAACTTCAAGAGGGCTTTCTTCGTTTCGCACACCATCTGTTCTGCTTGCCCGTTAGTTGCAGGATGGTATGGTGCACTAATGTGATGCCTAATGCCGTTTATTTTTTTTCTTTTTTTTTTGGGGGGGGGGGATAGGGGATCTCAAGAACTTGTTTATTTTATTTGAAGCAAGATTTGGCGCGTTATCTGAGAAAAGTATTTTCGGTAGGGCAAAAAGTAGGGAAAAGAAAACGTAGAGCGTCAATGACGCGTTTGTACGTCGTGGCAGGCATCGTGTAAACTTCCAACCACTTAGAGTACGCATCAACCATGACTCCGCAGATGCGGATACGTTTCGCCAGCCACAGACTGAATAGTGGATCGTTTTCAGTTACAGTTCATGATGGCGCTGGACTCGAGGAAGCCTTCGACTCTTTCCACAAAGTTAGCCCAGGTGCCAGCACATTTGTCGAAAGCGGTAAGTGTCCGAAACGTCGACAATGTCGGTAGCCACGTACTGTGCTTGACACTGGACGCTTACCATTCGCTGAGAAGAAACTTGCTTGTTCGTCTGCCACGAGTCGTCCGATATCAGGTCATCACCGCTACTCCATCTCCTGACAAAACTGGTCGTCATTGTCCGCATGTCCATAGTTAGCAATCACGTGAACTTATAAATTTCCATACGCTCATAACTTGCCGTCGCTAAACGCCGTTCATCCATAGCGTCTTCATTAGCAAATAAACGTCTTCCTATTTATTCTGATGGTTTTCATCATACTCCTCCTAAGCTGTACTTACAACATTATATGTGTCGGTACTTCTGAAAATTTGCAACGGCGTTTGTTTCCTGGGAACTATAATGTAACAACCTTTACAACATCTTTCGGATACCGTGAAACACAATATTTCGTTATGTCACTTTTCGGTCGTCATTATAATGGTGAGGTAAGTACCGTGAATCGCGAAGCAGTTT